>JXCR01126296.1:246048-276581 GCA_002079205.1 Phalaenopsis hybrid cultivar | reverse complement strand
TATATATATATATATATATATCATCAAACCAGCCACAAATCCTTCCTCTCTCTTCAACATAACTAGCTACAAACTCCAAGTGATTTATAGAATGGTATTGGCGTTCATTTACAAAATTCTTCTTTCCTTGTTTCCTTCTTAATTTTTTCTTAAATACTACCTTTTCAAGATATTTTTTTGTAGTTTGGTTTTGATTTTTTAAATATTGTTTTGCTAAATTTTCCTTTTTTTCTTCTCTTTAACATCTTTGTGGCTCTTGTGAAGATGATTTATGCACCAAAATGCCTACAATAAGTTTTAAATATTTGTTTGGCGAGGCTTTCCTTGAAATTTGATGATGCACCAGTCATATGAATATCCTCCATATTCAAGTGAGGTCTCTTACATAAGGAGCACGACTCGTTAACCAGATTAGGTGAAAAAATGAAGTTTCAAAATTTAATTCAAAATGACTATAAGGCAAGCTATCAAATGAAAATATTGTGACCCTAGGTGCTAATTATTTGAGCAAAGTACTAGCCACAAAACTAACCACATTGCCCATTACAAAAATAATGAAGTTGATCAATAAGGTCCAATAATCTAGCGAAAGCTGAAGATATTTAGTTGGGGAAATTTATTTTATTTTATGTTTGCATGAATAATTTGTGAAAACTTATATAATATGTGTTTTTGGGTACATTGTAGTAGTTTGAAATTTTAAAATTTAAATTCCAAATCCTTTGATATTTTGAATTTGATTTTTCAATTATCATAGGAGAATATTATTTTAATTCAACAGAAATTGATTATTTGACGTATAATTATGTAAATAATTAATTTCTATCTAGAGTGGTCAACCTCCACTTATTTGAGTTTTGATTATGAATCATACATGAATAATCTCCCCTCCTCTTCCACACATGTAGCTTCTCTCCTTCCTTTCTTTGGCTTTTGATATTTTGAATTTCTCTTGTAAAACTTATATTACTGTAGTAGAATTAATTGAAGAGAGGTTTGGTTGCCGAAACATTCATTTGGAGAATGGGCTTGGTAGCTATTCACTTCCAAGGAAGGTTGTTTGTGACTCTTCCTAACATTATGTTGCGTTGAAATTTAGTTTGTGCTTTATTCAAATAGTGTTGCAGGGTTATTATATCATCTTCCAAATGTGTGAGAAACATTTTTACCAGGTTAAATATCTTAAAAAAATTCATGGAAAAACGTTTTTTAGTTGGCCAATTTTAGTCTTGACTTGTTTGTCCTTCATAGCTCATTTAGTAGATCAAAACTCATTGAAAATAAATTTTCACGTTCATGTTAGAAATCCAAAACAAAAATTACCCTCTATTTTAGCCCAATTCTTCAACCCTAAATCTATTTCCCAAAGCCAAAATCCCGTTTATCTCAAAAATAATTTAAAATATTCCAAATTCATAAAACTCTCTAAAACACATGCAGACTTGTTAGATTAACATTTCTAGGGTTTCAAGGCCAACTTTCCGCATACTTAATTCCTAAACCAGAGCCATTATTTTTTTATATTTTTGGTTGTCTTGTGTTGGTTAACCTTAGCTGTGCTTATAACTCTATATATACTTGCTGACCTACTTCACCAAGTCCTAGATACCCTTTTTAGGATCTCGGGAAGAGATCCTAACCTTAATTTGCCCCCATCTAGTGCGTTTACTCCAGGCCACATTTTTTTTGTTTTAGAGTTTAGATTTGAGAGAGATTTCATGTAGTCCAACTTTAAAAAAATTGGATTTTGAGAAATTTTTTGCAAGTGGTTGAATGTCAGAAAACTATTTGTAAATTCATTATTATTGATTTTTTTTTATTTCCATTTGTAAATTATGTTCTCATCCTAATTTTTCTTAGGACTTTTAAAAGAAAACTTCTCAGTTTGATGGTATATTTCATCCATGTCATGACATCATCAATCAACTGCAACATGTGAAAAATGAGAAGATTAAATCAAAATATAAATTTACTAAGAATAGAAAAAATATTAGTAACCCAAATTCTAAGTTATAATTCTTATTAGTCACTTGAAAATAATATAAATTTAAACTACAATAAACAAACACTTAAAACCTCAATTAAAATTGATAGAATTCTTATAACACCCTTTATGGAGGTGAAGAGGATGGCGGTTCCAAATTGGTAACGAACAAAATTTGTTATTATCTGCATGATAGAATAGGTGAAATTTGTGCAGTTTTTTGAAAGTGAAAGTCTGTATGCAACAGATTTTTTACTTCAAAATCTTCAGGAAACTTTGGAAAATTGAGCCTCAATTCAAGGTAGGAAATTCTTACATTTTTTCAGATTTTGATGTTGACCAATTGGCATTCGAAGGATTGTATTTAAAAATCCTGAATGCAATAGAATTTGCACTTTGTTTGGTATTGCTTTAGTTTTGCTTTTCATTTGGGAAAATAACAACTTTGTCGGTGTGGGCTGGCACCTCTTAACATCATTATATTAACTAAAATAATTTTGACTTTTCTTTCATGTGCTGTCCAGCAGTCAATCATGGCAATTTAGGTCATACTCATTAATGAGTTTTGCTTGTCAGTGTTGTCACTGTTTTGAGTAACTGTCAAGCGCAACCTTAGGAATGAATTTTTCTATTGAACAAACAAATCACGGTGATGCTACTGTTGGTGCTGGAAATTATTTCAAGATTAAAAATGCATAATTGTATTGCATTTTGCCGCTTTTATAATTTAACTTTTCTGTTTGAATTCTTGTAGCCGACCCCACAGTGTGGGATTAAGGCGTTGTTGTTGTTGTTGTTTGCATTCTGCTTCTCTGGTAATTTACCTGCTTTCTTCTCAATTAAAATAGCTTTTCTGGAGCCTTTCATATTTGTTATTGGCATTCTTAAATATTCTGATAAGGTGGATTAACTCTGCATTTATTTTTTTTTTACATATAAATTTATTTGGAGTGAATTTGCAGAGAGAACAAGAATTTAACTGGGACGGCAAGATATGCAAGCATGAATACTCATCTTGGCATAGGTATGAATAAACACGAACATAGAACCAGTCTTCCATTTAAAGCTATTTTGGCACTATTTTTATTGCTGAAGCGGGTACTTTTATTTTTTATTTTTGGTTCCTTTTATGCTATTCTATCCAATCAATTGGGCCATTCCATTGGTGTGATTTTGTGCTATTTCTTATTGCTATGCATGTTGTTGGACCTTTAGAACAAAGCAGAAGGGATGATTTGGAATCTCTTGGTTATGTTCTGATGTACTTTCTGAGGGGAAGGTCTGGATATCCTTTTTTAAACTAATTTATGCTTTATTTTCTTCACTTACCGATCCTTTTGTTTGTCTTCAGTCTTCCGTGGCAGGGTCTCAAAGCGGGTACGAAGAAACAAAAGTATGAAAAAATTAGTGAAAGAAAAGTCTCCACATCTATTGAGGTAAAAGTTCGTTCATCATCTAAGTCTAAAGTTTATGTCCTTTTCCATTATATTCATTAGAAATAACTTAAAATCTATTTTACTTTCAGGCATTATGTCGAGGATATCCTTCAGAGTTTGCATCTTATTTTCATTACTGCCGTTCACTTCGCTTTGATGATAAGCCTGATTATGCTTACCTCAAAAGAATATTTAGGGATCTTTTTATACGCGAGGGTAACTTTCTCTCTCCATTTACAACTTGTCAGGATTTAGGTTCCGTTGAAACAGCATTATGCAATTGATCTACAAGCTCTTCTAATGGTTAATATTATCCATTCCTTGTTAGGTTTTCAGTTCGATTATGTGTTTGATTGGACCATTTTGAAGTATCAGCAGTCACAAGTTAATACTCCTCGAGCCATTGTAAGCATTAGGCAGATAACTCTTTTTTTCAGTTTGTTCTGCAGGGAAGATGACTTATTTTCCTTCTCTTTCAGTGTCAAATTGCTGGGCCTAGCTCTGGTTTACCACCACCTGTTGGAAATACTGATAAGAATTCAGGTAATTGCCACGGTGAAAGCTTTAAATCATTTATTAAACTTTTTGCATGCTTAGGAACTTAAATGTTTTTTATTTTTAACAATTTTTTTATTTGTTCTATTTCATCTGTTCTATAATTTATTATCCTATTTATCAAAACAAAGTAATATCCGGGAACTTATTCCTCCTCCTTTGTTTTGTTTACAAAACTAAAAAAAATTCCTGAATTTTGAGTGTAGGTCAAGTCTTAAGTGGTGAAGAGGCTAGGACAAGTGGTTGGTCTGCAATGGACCCTTCCAAGCGCAGGGCTTCTGCACTACTGAACGTGGGGAGCGTTTCTAAGCAGAAGAGCCCGGTGCCAAATGATTCTATTGGCACCAAAGAGGCTATGGTGAGTCTTCTATTTTATTTTGGTAAACACATCTTTAGAAAGTAGATAAGTTCCTACTACGATGGCTAACTCTATAGTTCCATCTCGAAAAGCTGTGTTGTTTGCTTATTTACAATTGATTTTAAAAATTCGAACTTCATTTATAAAAAGTTTGGTTGCTTTTGCATGTATATCAGTTGTATACTTGGTGTTTTAACCACTTCAATCCAGAAGCTCGTTAGAAGCATTATTAGTTATTCTATATTTTATTAACTGCACGTATTATCGTTTCCTTTGTAGTTATCCAGTTCAAATTTCATGGTAAGGCCAAGCAGTTCCTCTAGACAGGCTGCTGTTTCTAGCAACCGAGACATGATGTTGAGCACTGAATCTGATCCACCATACACGCGAACCTCTGATGCAAGTCCTGGAACTTTTGGCGGAGTCTCTACTACTCAGAAAAGTCCTCCCCTTGGATCCACTGACCGCAAACGGTCTAATTCTGGTAGAAATTACTATGAATCCACCCTTAAAGGCATCGAGGGTCTGAGTTTTGACAACGATGAGAGGGTTCACTACTAATACTACTTGAGCTTCCGCAACAACACTATCACACTGTAAAAATTATATGTTCTCTAGAGCACAGATTTAGTTTTTACTGGAGGCTGCTACATTAGAGCTAAGAAGAAAAAACCAAAAGATGGTGCGCCAGCAGTGATGGATAAACATAAAATCTGCCATTGTTCTGTGTGCTTAAAAGAAGCCTATTTGATGATGTGCCTAAGCAATCAAACAAAGGCTCCACTTCAGCTCACCGTTCATGCCATCATTCATTTGTATTTCATGGCTGCTATATTTTTTAAGCCATAACCATATGTTAACCGGCTTTTAACGTTTAGAGGTGGTTACCTGCATATGGGTACCATCTTAATCCCCAACGTTGAAATAGTGGTTGTTTTTGGTACTGTTTCTGTGCATAAATAATGTTTGGATGTACTGAAGATCTTTCTCTCACATGGTAAAAACTTGTGGAAATTAGTCCTTATAGATTTATCTGCACCTGGTTTTTTCTGTTACTCTGTTAGTAAATTGAGGACCAATTATGATTATTTTGGCAGTATTTAGCTTTTGTTCATCTGGGATTTTACTGAATAATCAAACTAACTGATTCTCTGATGAGGCTAGTAAATATTCCTGGTTTGTTATGTTGGTAGATAAATAAAAACTATAGCAATCCTATAAATGTTTGTCGTCAAAGTGCGAGCGAAATGATGTTCTGTAAATCTGTGTTGGAGTATAGCTATAGGAAAGCTTGGAATTCACATGTTCCGAAAGATCAAGAAAATCTTCGTGGGAACAAATTTGCGTACGTAAGACGTACGCAGCTCTGCGTACGATAGCCAATAGGAAATTGCCACGTGTTGCGGCGGTCCCATGGCGATTAAATAATAAAAGAAATAGGAATTTTGCAGCGTATGACCCGTAGACCTGGCCTGCAACGGTAACTTGATTGTAACCCCCCTCTACCCTTCCGGTACCTCTTGCGATTGGCCTCATGTAACAAGCTTGTAACCTCCTTTGTAACCCAGGTGTGCCCTTCCCGTTATACCGCGCGTATAATGTAACTTTAACTTTCGTATAACCTCATCGCCGTGGAAGGAGAGTTATATCATTCTTGTAACTTGATTATAACCGCGGTATAACAGACTATGAAGTCAGTATAGTGGAACAACTCTTGTAATCCTCATAGATTAGAGATTATACCCTTCGTGTAACTGACATGTAATGGATGATTAAGCCCGTTGAATTGGAACCGCGCGTGTACCCTCAGTGTAACTGTGATGTACATGATTTAAAATTAGAGCGCGTGAATCATGATATTTAAGCGGCTAGGTTTACTGTTTTATTGTTCTCTGATCATTTTCTTCAAAAGCGACAGCTTCCGACAGCTGGACCTGTTGAACTTGAAGATGGAGTACGAGTACAGAGACTGTCAGTTTCTGTATAACGCAGAAGGAGAAGATGTGAGTTATCCTGCTAGGAAAGAAGAAGTGGAACTTAAAGTGGAGCTGTGTTTGGAGATGTTTTATTATTATATTTTTTTAGGTTTTCTTCAATGTTGTTTGCTGTTAGAGTTTTCTTATTTTTAGGATGTATCTGTATTTTTGGAGATGTATGTATGTTGAGTTATGTTTGTAGAGTTGCATGGTATTAGGTTTAATAAAAACAGTGAAGTAAATAGTGAAGTAAATATCCTATCCTACATTAAACCCCAGTAATCACATCTCAATAGATAATTAAAAATAGTCAAGTTCTTGGAGGCACATGTTTGTAGAGGTGTATGGTTTTAGGTTTTTTTTTTGAGGTGTCATTATTAGGGTTTAGGGTTGTATGATTTTAGGTTTTTTTTTTTGAGCTATCATTATCAAAAGGAACATATGAGGGTTTAGGGTTGTTTTTTGAGCTGTCTATTGAGCCTAACAATTTGTTCTCTTATGTGCAGTTTAGTAAGAGCAAAGCTAGTTGTACTGAGCAAACAACAAACATATCACTTCAAACGATGATCTGCAATGAGAAAGAAGCTTATCAAATATATTGTGCTTACGCTCATCATATTGAATTCAATGTTCGTAAGGAGTACACTACGTTTTGGCCTAACTCCAGGAATAGACGAATGACTTCATATGTGGAAAACCAGGTTTCAAGAAAGAGATCAAGATTACAGAAACTGTTAAATATAGAAGAGCAGAAACAAGAACTGGTTGCCCTGCAATGATTCGATACGGAGTTGATGAGGAAGGCAATTGGACAGTTAAAAAATTAATTGAATTGCATAACCACTCATTAGCGAACCTTGGTGAGAAGCACTTGTTGCGTTTCAGCAGAAAAATAAGTGAAGTAAATGCAGTGTGCTTAGATCCATGACCAGTTTGGGACAAAACCAGAAGACGCATTTAACTTTCTAGCCCAAGAAATTTGGGGTGTAGAGAACCTGGAATGTACAACGACAGATGCTTTCAATTTCATTCAAAGAGAGAAGAGATGTAGAATTGAAAATGGTGATACTAATGCTTTATTTCAGTTGTTTGCAGAGAGACATGCTGAGGATAACATGTTTGAATGAGATTTTGAAACTGATTTGAGTGGTAGGCTGATGAGTTTTTTTTGGAGCAATGAGACATCCAAGCTTGATTATGATTGCTTTGGAGATGTCATTATTTTTTATACGAGTTATAGGTTAAATAAATAAAATTTATGTTGTGCTCCTATTGTTGGTGTTAACCACAATTGTCAAAATGTTCTCTTTGGAGTCAGATTCTTGTCAGAGGAGACGGTGGACTCGTTTAAAGGGTTTTTTAAAACTTTCATCCGTATCATGAGTGATAATCATCCAATAACAAACTGCACTGATCATGATCAGGCTTTGGTCAGAGCAATAGTAGAGATTTTGTCAAATACACGACATAGATTATGTTAGTGTCACATATACAAGAAATTGCCTACAAAGGTTCATTGTGGGATGGTGAATAGGATAGTCAGTGATCTTTTTTATAAATGCTTGAGCAAATGTGAGTCCGAAGAGGAATTTGATGATACATGGGAGGTGATGATTGAGACTGGCAATATGCATGACAATGTGTGCCTAGATGATATGTACAATATTAGACATAAGTGGTCTACAACTTTTAATAAGGATGTATTTGGAATGAGATATTTATCTACACAGAGGAGTGAATCAACCAATAACATTTGTCATGGTATCTCAACGCCCACGAGTTCTATTACAAATTATTTTTTGGGCTTTGAAAATGTAATGAGAACATGGAGGCGCAACAAGAAGGCCGAGGATTTCAAGTGTGATCAATCTATGATAACTTCTGTCGCGAAGAGCTGTCCAATACCGAGGCAAGCAATTACATTTAACTCAAGGAACCTATACACAATGTTTGAGGAAGAGTTTATACACGGATCATGTTGTCTTCAAGTACATGCCTCTATAAACAATGAAACTGAATTTTTCATCAAGAATTTGGATGATCACAAAACAAACACTAATTGGGTATTTCATTTCGACAGTTTGAGTTTAGTTATTCAGTGCAGCTCTAGAAAGTTCAAAATGATGGAGCTACTGTGTGAACATTCTCTACGAGTCCTAAATTTTCTACATATTAAGAAGATAACTGGTAAATATCTACTATTGAGATGGTCTGAAAATGCAAATAGAGATGTATATAATAGTTCTGGATACATGCATCTACAACAGTCACAAACCTCGAATGATATGAATGATATTAAATACGACCTAATATTCCAAACACATGCAGAAAGTTGCATATCAATGTACTTACAAAGCAAAGAGAAATCTAGAAGCTGAGCAGCGCATGAAGGAGTCCATGAAGAAATTTTCATTGGATATTGATGATATATTGATTGGTAAAGGTTCTCAAGCAAGGAGACAACAAAAGAANAATAATTAATCAAATCTGAATGATCCTGCTAAAATAGCCCTAAAAGAATATCTAATGCCAGACTAAAAGGGTATTGAGAGAGAAAGAAAAGTTCAAAAGGTATATTTCCACAACTCTAACCCCTTTTCATATGTTTCATCAAACCATAAGTTTTCACCCATAACCACTTTATAATAGAAAAACAAAAAAATTTTTCAACAACCAAAGAACCCGAATCATCACAATGTCATCCACCTATATGCTCACTACCTGATTTCTAACACATGTACAAATTTAATGCTAATTTTCTTAATTATTTATGTTGTAATATGAAGATTTCTTGTTGTGCCTAATACATTGATATACACTGCAGAATTCCTTTGCTCCACGGAACAGGAAATCCTACACTGTCATGATGAGAAACTCCCTTAATGAGACAATAATGCCTCAATGGTCATCCCTTTAAGATTTCATTGTTCGATTCTAATCCACATATAAAATGAGTAAGTTTGAAATTTCTTTTATGTGCATAGGATTTTTACCTTGCTTGATAAACATTTATGATCTCTTGTGTAGTACCACTGATATGCTCCTGTTCTGACCCTTACCATGCAGACATTCTGGTACTGAAGTAAGTCTCGTGCTGTAAAAGATGCTGAAATTCATATTTGTAATGAAGAAATTTAGATTTGTAATGCAGAAATTCAGATTTTGGCTGTAATGCATAAATTCAGATTTGTAATCCTGTAATTCAGATTTTGGCTATAATGTAGAAATTCAGATTTGCAGAAATTGAGTTTTTGGCTCTAATCATGTAATTCGGATTTGTAAACTTTGTAATCCTGTAATTCAGATCTATAATGCACAAATTCAAATTTTGTCTCTAATGCAGAAATTCAGATTTGCAGAAATTCAGATTTTGTCATCATGTAATTCAAATTTTGGCTCTAATAATGTAATTCAGATTTGTAAACTTTGTAATCCTGTAATTCAGATCTGTAATGCACAAATTCAGATTTTGGCTCTAATTACATATTATAATACTATTGTTTAACTAAAAATATTCTTAAGGAGGGGAGGTGGATCTGTGGAACTAAAAGCCAAAATACAATAACACACTCATAGTGGTTCCACCTCCCACAGTACAAAAACCCACCCAAAAAAAGACTACAAAATTACATACAGGTATATACTTTTCCAACCGTCACACAGAAAAAAGGCACGTGAATGTTAGAGAATTAAAACTTATTCTGCTTAAGAAGTTCCACATATATTCCCTATTCAACATTTCCTCATGACATTAAATTTAAGAAAAGAAAAGTTACAAAAGATGTAACAATCTAAATATTGTCCCTCTTAATTAAATGAAAATATAATTTGAGTGCTCTAACTCATAAAACTATTCAAAATCATAAGGGATTACAAGCTAAAACCTTAATTGCCAGCATATTTAAGAAAATAATTTGATAAGTTTAATAACAAATTCAAACCGTAGATTATAGTGGAATTGTATTCTCTATATTTGTCAGATTTTAACTCTATATTTGACTTTAGATTTTAACTCTTTAATTGTATTCTCTATATTTGTCAAATGAGTATCAACCGAGCCTTGAAAGTCCATGAACAATTTATGATGATCTTGAAGTAGTTCATGTATTTCTTGAAGACCAATATGAGAGGTAGTATCTGTATATGTATCAAAATGTGTTGATTGAGGATCGATGTGATAAGGAACTATAGCAGAAACATGAACGAACATGGGAGAATGTGGTCGAGATTGATTCTCTCATTGTAGCAGATTCTTTGCAAGACTGGATGGTTCTTCAAGATAAGGGGCAAGTAAATGATGCTCACTGTCTTTTATTTCCAGGAAATAATCATAAACCTGCAAGACATTACAAACAATCAAAGTCAATGAAAGTATCCTGAGATCATAATAAGACTTTCTATGGAATAAGGAACTAAATAGCTCACATCGACAGCTCTAAGCTTTTTAAAGACTAGTTGAATCTTTACCAAATTCCACCTCACATTTAGTGGCTACCTCAGCATTCGTGGTATAGCCCTCAGGCATTGTAGAGAGGACCAACGACGTATGCTCATAAAACCATAGTTGTATGAAACATGATAAAATAATTTATAGCTATGTCCAACATTATTAATTGAGATTTTCATATTTGTATGCAGAACACAAACCATTAAAATGAAGACAAAACCAGTAATCTATCACAGTGGCTGATCTTTCTTTTTTCTCGTGACACAAATAATTAATTGCTCGATCAGAAATTCACATACTGTAGCTGACCAATTATAATCTGTAAAAGATTCTACATCCTCATAAATAGAGAATAACTCTTTCGACACTCTGAAGTTACTTGAAGAAAAAAGTAAAATTGACATTAAAAATTTTATTAATAATTGCAAATGGTTATTCGAGGACTCCTCTGGTGAATAGTTCAGTAGTGCGGTCTTTATTTGTCTCGCACCCATACTACCAGGTAGAACATTACTCTAACATGCAGGTAACCATCTATTGGGCATGTCTATCAGGAGTGCAACTTTGTCTGCATAAAATTTGAGCTCTTTCCCTCTGAAATTGAATGCCATTCAATCAATATTCCAACAATTTATTATGTGCACTTTCATAATATAATCTTGAGGGTGTGGAGGTAGTTCAAAAAACTAAGCTAAACTCATTACTTTCAATTTATTCCATGTTTCCTCGTCCACTGATGGTTGGACCTTATCAAGGACTTCTCATACTACAGATGGATGACACCTACAGTTCATTGATTTTGCGCTCAATAACCTACAATAATACACCATAATTGTTTAAGATTCAATAAAAATCCAAATGATGACATGAATTTAAAAACAAAACTTAACAACATAACCAAGATTTAGGGACCGGAAAGCAAAACCTAAAAATACCTAGATTTAATATCTTTCTTCTTCTTTGACACCTTACGGCTGCCCTTCACCATTTGCGGTTCCTCGCATTACGGCTTCTCAACCTCTCCCAAATCTACGACATTGACCTCTTCCAAGTCCATCTTCGTAGTCTCGGTGATGTCCTTCACAAAAGCAATTCAAAATCTAGTGCTCTAACCTTCAAAAAGAAGACAACGAAGATAACCTAGCGGTGCATGAATGCTTGTTTTTCGAAAATGAAAAGTTACTCTCTGGCTTCCAATTTTTACCACGGCTTAATAGGTTATAAAACACTATTGTTGAGTTATACAAAGGTTACAATTACGTTATTAAGGGGTTACAAGAGGGTTAAACATGTGGTTTTGCAGCGATGAGATTAATATTCTATTATATCGAGGTTATTATGGAGTTACACGTATGGTATACCGCTCCGTCCACGGCTACGAGGTTATACAAAAGTTACAATGAGGTTATAAATGCGGTACCGTGGTCTGAGTAGGAAAAGTTACATATCAATTACAAAAGGGTTACAAGGGCGTTACATGAGGCCGACAACGCGTTACATGAAGCCGACCACGGGAGGTACTGGAAGGGTACAAGGAGGTTACAATGGAGTTACCGTCGTGGGCTCGGTTGACGGGGCATGCACGACAAAATTCCTATTTCTTTTATTATTTAAACACCGTGGGACTGCCACAACATACGGGGCAATCTCCTAATACCTATCGTACATAGTGTTGCGTACGTCTTACGTACACAAATTTTTTCCCCTCTTGTGAGGGATAGATCATACAGTGCTCGGCTAAGTCAGCTTTATTTTCATTAATAACCAACACTGAATCACTTGGCAGGGGTAGAGCATGCTGCAGCAAAACATTTCAGGGCCAAGTATGCTGATCTCTCTATCAATAACAATGTCTCACTGACTTACAAAAGAGACTATGCAACCCATAAAAATTCTTCAACTTTTTGAATTAATCCTCTTAGGATTAATCATCATCTAACTTTTACTCCTTCATTTGTGTTTTTATTCAGCCCAAAATCCATATATATATATATATATATATATATATCTATATATATATATATATATCTATCTGTGTGTGTGTGTTTCGTCCCGAGATGATATAGGGATGNTATATATATATATATATATATATATATATATATATATATATATATATATATAAGAAAGACAATAACATTTGGATATTTGTCATCATTTTTGAAGTAGAATATGGAAATTTTCTTCTATATTTTAAAATCTTGAATAAAATTATAATAGTTGATTGATTATATTCATATTTGACCTTATTGATATTTCTCATTCAATCACCTTACCGAAATTTATCCAAAATCTTTTTTTATTCTCAATCATTTTTCCACATCATTTTAAATGTTTTTTCTTGACTCTCACAAGAATATTTCACCGACAATAATGGATATTATGATTTGCTTAGAAAATGATCCAAACAAACTCACATAATTTTAAATAATTAGATAACTATACATATACTTGTGTAGAAACCCAACATTAATCACTTAAATTTTTTATTTATAAGAGATTGCATCAAGCTTTTGGCATCGTTGCATAGCGGAGCCTACTTTATATATTTTATACAACTACATTTCACATCGGGATCACAACGTCTTCGTGAATGCCCACTTCATGAACTGAAAATGGTTGTAAATCTCTATCATGGGCTGAGTAGGCTGTAGACTCTGAGCGGCTTCCTGAGCTGAAGCGGTCTGAATTTGATCCAGTATCTTCTTAGACAACTTGCTCCAAATTGTGCTCCATCCATCTTTTTTGAATACACTAAGATTTCTCCACCTCATGATGTAATCCACTAAGGTCTCTCTAGGCTTTTGCTTCTCCACTACGAGTTCTCTAATAGAAACATGTTGTTGTGCTCCAGCAAACCTCTTCACAAATAATTGTTCTAACTCAGTAAATGTCTTGACCGATCCTTTGGGTAGCTTGACATACCAATCAAATGCAATTCCTAATAGGCTGCTGACAAACTGTCAGAAGAGCAAAGCTTTGTTACCTCCAGTGTTGCCACAACTAGCTCGGAAGTGTGCTATATGCTGCCTGGAATTTTTGGTCCCGTCGAATATATTAAAGTTTGGTGACACAAAACCCCTAGGGTAGGGCACTTCATTGAACTCCTCCGGGTAAGGTCTACCCCTTTAAATCAATGCACCACCCTTAGATTGGGCTAAGGCCTCCTGAAATTGCTGTTTTGATCAATTGTTAAATATCCTTCTCTGGTATGGTACTCGGTGAGGAAGCCTTCTTTTGCTGGTCCTCCCCATTGGTGAAGGAAACTTCTCTCCTTTCATCATTAATATGAATTGTTTCTGGTTGGTGACTCCTAGAGAAGCTACTTGCTGTGACTAGGATTGTCCGTGAACTATAGCCATGGTGGCCATCTCCTCCAATACCTTTTCCATCTGATTAATTTGTTCATCTCTTAAGAAAATGGCCCTACAAAAATCATCCAAGGTGTTCCCTTCAACGAGAGGTTGGGTATCGCGCGCAGATGTGGCAGCTCTAGTCTCGATGACATGAACATCCATGAAGTCTTCATCGAGATAATCATTAAAATCAATATATTCATCATCATCAATTGCTACTCTGTGCTTTTTGGCTAACTCAAAAATTTCAGCTATGAGCTTTTCAAATTTCTCTTCAATAATCGCTTCCTGGATTGTTCTGAGATCTGAAGGATTTTCCTGAACGTCCTCCACTTGTTCATCAAACTTGGTAGCAATAGCTGCAACTATATCTGATATATCAGACCTTTGGTCCATTCCACATTCTTGCCTTACGGGCTCATTAAACCATATTGGTACGGTGACCTTGGGTATCCATACCTTTTTCGTTAGCAGTGATGTCTTAAGATGGGGTGTCTCAACGGAGGCATCGGTATGCCGAAGAGAAGCATGCTCCCTACGGTACGGACCAAATACAGTATTGGGTGATTTCTTTATCTTCTCTATCTTTGGGGTACTCTTATGAGCAACAACTGACGGTATCCTTAGACCCAGACGTGACTTGACCGGTCAACGTCTTGCAGACCCTGCAACAGTGGTGGTAACAAAATCTATGGTAGTAATGGTAATATCAACTCGGCTTCCCACACAGAATCTGACGGGAATACCGGCTAGCAAAACTTCAGTTGACTTCTATGATTTTCGGGCAAATTGGACATCCCTTAAAATCTCTTTCTTCATTTAAGGGGACATTGCACATCCCACTCATTTAAGCAGCTCAATGACTGAACATCCTTCTTTAGTGGCCAATCTATGGAACCCTGTACAAACTTTAGTGATAGAAGCGGACTTCTCCCTCTCCTCAATATGACCATGAAATGATGCTAAGGTAGCAATGATCTTTTGAATACTTTCATATCCATTGGTATTCATTAAAGAGTGAAACATATGCAGAAGTGGAGAGGCTTCAAGTAAACCAAGTTACTCCTCATGAGGAAATCATCAACAACTATATTGGAATTTCTACTTTTAACAGCCTTTCGAGCCCTTCGGCTGCAGTTCCTTCTTTGAGATTGAGTTAATGACGTAGACTTCAAACTCGATCCAATTTCAAATACTAATAGTGGGACAGTAAATCCTTCAGTTATATCTTCCACAATCATAACCTCGTTTCCTTTGGCATAAAAAGGAACAATAAACTTGACAGGTTTTGGGGGAGCAGCAGCTTTCTCCTTCTTGCAGGACGGGAAATCCTAGGGATAGTTTAGGTTAAATTCAACGGAAGGCTCCTAAACTTCCGGAGAGGCAATTTTCATTACGACAAACGGGGCCTTTCCGAGAATGACTTCTAGTTTATCGAATCCAGTTCCAAACTTGATGGTGGGAGTGATATTACGAGCATTGCAATTAGTTCGCAGGTTGCAGGAGAAAGTGAGCTTCGGGAACGCCATTGCAACATCTTCAAAAAGAAAGCCCTGAGGTTAGTTATTTGGCCAACACCTTGTAATTCTAGTGCTAACACTAAAAATTAACAAAGGTCGATATGTAGACTGGGCAGTCTACATTTAATTTTTAGCTTGTAAAGATTTTAAAATTTAGTAAAAATAGTTTGAAAGTCGAGGGATTTAATTAATTAAAAAAGAAAGGTTAAAGAAAAAGCATAGCATGAGACATTTCGATTTGATTTGCAAAGTAGCAAACAAAAATCAAGAGGGAAAGTGAAGTGGAAAGTAAAGTTTTGGACCCAGTGCGGGACTGACTTTACAATGCACAATGTCCAGGTGGAACTAGTCTACCAACACACCTATTGGGGGTCCGACCCCACGCAAAAGACAAAAGTCCTAATGAACTCTTGAACCTCTCTGTGCAAAGGTGATTGAATAGATGGTCTTGAAGCCCAAAAGAGTTGACTGTACGTACCCAAGAATGAAATGAGTGAAGCATGCCAATGAAAGAAGGGTAATTTGGTCCATAAGGGACATGGGCACATTATCGATATGTGAAGATAATATTCCCTAATTCAAATGGAGGGAAAAGCTAATTCCCAGAGGAGCATCAGAAGCTGTCAGCAAAATTTTAGGGGGGTCCTGTGGAAGCTGCTGGTCGCCAGAATCGGAATCCCGTCGCCCGCTTCAGAGTTTCTTAAGTCTTATGCTTTAAGAAGATCAGATGTGGAACAAATTTTTTATTAGTCACTAATCCTCATGCTTCTCCTCCCTTTTTCAACTTAACCTTCCTTTTTTTTTCTTTTCTTTTTCTCTTTTTCTTTTTCTTTTTTTTTCTTTTTCTTTTTCTTTGTTAAGTGAGGATTACTATGTCTGGATAGACATTTAATGATTTTGAATTCCATTCCTCCTTCCCTAAAGCAAAGGTTTGATATAAATCTTTTTAATTCAAAATATAACAATATTTTTGAAAATTATTTTTAATAAAAGAAATTTATGTATTGAAAATAAAAGTCTAACCCTTCTATATTTTTCAAAATTACAATTTCTCCTACTAAAGATAGTTACACAATATTTATCATTTATGCATTAAAAAAAATTTTAACTTTAAGTTTTTCTTCATTACTATATTTTTCAACTAAATTTTCTTCCTCATTTCTATATTATAATATATATTTCTCTAATATAACTTCATATACATAATCATTTTTTTTTAAAATCAACATCAAATTTATTTGTAGTACATTTGAGAAAAAATAAATTCAAGTTTTAAAAATTATTTTCCATCCCCCCAAAATTAATTTCTTAATAAGATAAAACATTTGAGCATCATATATATATATATATATATATATATATATATATAGGCAGGAATGAAAACAAAAAATAACATGCTTTTAAGAATTTTCATAATCTAAATATACAATTACAAAAATTAAAAACGGGAGAAAAAATTATTTGATCAAATTTTAACTTAATTTTATCATATATGAGATTCATTAGACTTCTTTACAGTGGATGATAACATAAAAGCAAATAAAAACACTAACATAAATTCACAACTACAACCTAAAGAAAATGCATTGTAGTAAATTGAAAATTTAAACACGAAGTTCTTAAGTGAAAGTTAGTATTCTAACCCTTCCTAATATTCTAAAATAAGTTCTAAAAAAACAAATAAAATACACTAAACAACATTGTTAACACAATCGTTACCACAAAAATAAAATACACTAAACAACATTGTTAACACAATCAATACCACAAAAATAAAATATACTAACACAACAACACAAATGCTCGTAACAGTCTCTAGTACAACAAAACACAACACAAACAATAGTAGTAGTCTAAACAACTAAAACACATAACAAAGTAGCAGTTCAACACAACTACAACATATAAATTTCACAATTTAAATATTAAAGTACACAAATTAATCTTCCTCTTCGTCCTCCTCCTCATCATCATTGTCCCAAGAAGTAGTAGGCTCATATGAAGGGTATTGTTGATATGAAGGAAAAACCACACTTTGGTCACCCCTAATAAGGTTTTCCAAAGATGAGTAAAATTTTTCTTTATAGTCACTATATCTTTTCATATAACCATCAATATGATCTACATAGTTCTCTAAATTTAGTACCTTATCCGTAGTATAATTGATGTTATCTAACATCCTTTGCAGTAATTGTGCCTGCGAATCAAAACTAGTAGACTGACTTTACAATGTAGATGCACGTGAAGTAGAATCATGAGAAGTAGAAGCACCTGAACTTCTAGAAAATCCTCCTCTTGAACCAAATATAGAATGTTCTGAATAAGATTTCACATTAATGCTCGTGATAGGCTTGAGAGGTTGCATAATCTCCTCCCAACTATCAAATATAAGACTGACTTTCTCACATAAGGAAAAGATTAACGATGTGAATCCCAAACCTGCAGTAGTGGTAGCTGTAGCAGAACTAGTGATTGTCTGATAGATCAAGGATTCAATATCGATTGGATTAAACTGCTGAATACAATAGTTTAGAGTTAATCTATCTCTTGTAACCTCACTGAGGTGATTAGTAGGGAATAAACGACCTGAAATAAAATAGTGCAATGCTTTTAACGTGGCATCAAGCTTTGACGCAACGAAATTTACTCTCCTTTAATTTTTTATTTTTCATATCCCCTTCCCGCAGTCAATGACGATATAATCTCATCAAACTCCTCCTCATTTGGATTATAACTTGAATAATAACACAATATACTAGGAGGTAGCTGGTAAAACAAATTTATTACCTCAAGGGAAAAAGCTACTGATTTTCCTCTAACCATAACTTGATTTTCCTCAGCTTTAGGGAGATTAGCATAGAACTTCCAAACTACAGAAATTACAGCTACAACAGAAAAAACAACAAAATCATTCCCACTGTCTGCGAACTATTAAATTTTAAACTACTCCATCCAAATTTTTGAAAGAATGCTCAGGAATCAATTTTCTTGATTGCAGCGCTTCAGTATATCTATCCTGAGCTTTTGAACTAACAAACTTACTGGAATCGAACTTGGACTTCCCCTTGCTCCTCTTCATTCTTGGTGTCATTTTTAAAATTCACTTAAAATTCACAATAAGTCCTAATCTCAAGTCTAAATCACTAAACTTAATTTCTAAAAGCTTACACTATCATTTTCATGTAATTTCCATATACTTTTCTCAAATCTTCACCATGAATAGTGATTTTTGAATAAATCCCATAATGTGCTCAAAATACACGGTGAAAATAAAAAAAAATTTACATAAAGGTGAAGCTCTTACCTTAAGAAGATGAAATCTAGCAAATTTGGATTGATTCCATAAAGAAATCTTCACTTTAGAAGGAGTCATAGGTCCCAAAATCGTGAAATCTCAAGGAAGAAGATGACGATCGGGGTAAAAATGGCATTTTTTAGCTTAAATTTTCACTTTTAACCATTCACAAACTGGTTTAAGTGAACGGCGCTTAAGCACGACTAGTTCGGTGCTCTCGGGTAGTCCAGTGCTTAAACATGTGGTTTGGGTGCTTAGGAATCAGTGCAAAAATTTTGATATTTTTTATTTTAAGTGAAATGCACATCTAGCCTAAGTGAACCACACTTTAATAGAATTATAAATCTTAATAACTATTTTCTTCCCCTTCATTTCTCCTCTTTCTAAAAATTCACCAATTTTCACAAATTCGATTCAACACAAAAGTTTACACTAAAAAATCTACACTTATATTAACTCAAAAACAAATACAAACACTTGTGATACATAATTTCTCAATCCAAAGAGGCTTGGATGAGATAACTCCTAAACACATACTTCAAATACTAAAAAAACTTAACATAAAAAAATCTAAAAAAAACTTAACACTAACATCAAGACACCTAAAACAAACAAACAATTAGACTCTAGAACTTAATTCCATTCTCCTTTCGGTGGAACAAATTTTGGCCTCTCATTTGTTTCTCTTCGGGCATTCAAAATATAGATCTGATAGAATAGATAGTGGTGAAAAACTCTAGTTGAGTCTTCCTCAGTCCATTTGTTTTTCAAGTATATAGCCTTATCTGCTTCTTCTATGAAACTTGTATGTCTAAATTGCATCTTAAGTTGCCATCAAATAAAAGCCACAATCCTTAGTCTCATTCAACTTCGCTTCAATTAAAGCCACATCAGTCTCAATTTTTGCGATCTTCTCTCTTAATCCTTTTATATTAGGAATTCGTTGTATAACTCTTGTGCACTTTGACTAACAAACTTTTTCTTCATGGATTCTTCTTTCTTCTTCATTTCAATTTTTCAAGAAGAAATGTTGTAAGTTCTCACACTCTTCACTTAGAATTTAGGATCGAAATTGAAGTGGGGTGAGAATTCTCTTCATTCCATACTATTTATAGGCTTTGGATCAAGCCTAGACCCACTACACACATTCTCAAACCACAAACCCACGTTTAAACCAACTAAACCATGTTTAATTCTTCTAGAAAAGTAATTTAGCACATTTTGTTAAATTTTGCACTTAAGCGTCGAATGTTGGTGCTTAAGCACCAGCTTAATTTAGCACAAGTATACTTAACATCCAAATACACATTCTAACACGTCTAATTCATCTATTAAGGTCTTAAAACAATCATTGAATCAATATATCTTCAAAAATACTACTACAATTTTTTTAATTAAACAACAATATAACATTCAAAACAGAAACAAACTGATAACTATGGGTTGCTTCCCACAAAGGGCTTGGTTTAACATTGTCAGCTTGACGTAACCAGTGCTTATTCTGGTTGACCCAATAATATAAGATCATTTAATTTAAGTTGATCGTCTAAAAAATAAGGTTTCAGTCTGTTACCATTCACTTTGAATATTAGAATCTTTGATATCCACAACTCCATAGGGATAAAATTTTATCACAACAAATAGACCCATCCACCTGGACTTAAATTTTCCTGGAAATAACTTTAACCTTGCAGTACATAGCAAAACTTGTTGCTCTGGCTCAAAATTTCTTTATAAATCTTAGCACTCTCATAAGATTCATTCCTTATCTCTTCAAGCCCATTTAATTGCAATAATCTTTTCTTACCATCATCCTTTAAGTTAAAATTAAATTCCTTAATAGTCAAATATGCTATATGCTCAAGTTCAACTTGTAAATGACAAACTTTCCCAAATATTAACCTATATGGGGACATTCCTATAGGAATTCTATATGCAGTCCTACAAGCCCACAAAGCATAATCAAGCTTGACTGACCAATTCAATTTTGTTGGATTCAGAAATTTTTCCAATATTATTTTAATTTCACGATTGGATAACTCAGCCAAACCACTAGTCTAAAGATGATAAGTAGTGGCAATTTGATGGTTGATATGATATTTCTTTAATAATTTCTCCATTATTGTATTTCTGAAATGACTTCCCTTGTCAGTTATGATCAATCTCAACATCTCAAATCTACAAAATTTTTTCATTCTTAAAAATTTTGCAACACTTTGAGCATCACATCAAGGTAAAGTAACANTAAATGGTTCCATGAAATATAATCCCAAAACATCAAATATCTTAACTTCCAAAACATAATTGTGGGGCATCTTATTTCTCCTAGAAATATTGCCTACCCGTTGACATTAATCACAAGTTTTAATATAGGCATTAACATCTCTAAAGATTGTAGGGCAATAAAATCCAGCACTAAATTTTAAAATTACTAAATAAGATGTGGCAATTTTGGATAATTTCATAAGTTTCTTCTAAAGGAACACATCTTCGACTAATTAGATCCTTTCCTTATTTATATTAAAATGAATCATCCCAAAAATAAGTCTTAGCTTCAAATAAAAATTTCCTATTATGTTGTTATGTCAGATCATTGAATATAATATCACTAACAATAAAGTTCACAATGTCGGCATACCATGGAACATGTCACTCATTAATATTGAACACTTCTTCATATGGAAAATGTTCATTAATTTCTTTCTCAAAATAAAGTGATTTTCTAATTCAAGCTTGGACAGATGATCAAAATATTTGATTCTCAGTTCCTTTATTATCTACTATTTTAAAGTCAAATTCTTGCATAAGAAGAATCCATCGTATTAGTCTTAATTTTACATCCTTCTTTTTCATTAAATATTTAATAACAGATTAATCTATATGCACAAAGCATTTTGTTACAATTAAGTATGATCTGAATTTATCAAAAGCATATACTATTGCTAATAACTCTTTCTCAGTTATGTTATAATTAATTTGATCTTTATTAAGAGTTCTACTAGCATAGTAAATTACTTTGAAAATTTTATCATGCTTTTGTCTGAAAGTAGCTCCAATAGCATAATCACTTAAATCACAAATTAATTCAAAAGGTTTTTCCAATCTGGTTAAGCAATAACGGGTGCAGTGATTAATTTTTCTTTTAATAGCTCAAAAGTTTTTAGGCACTCCTTATCAAAATTAAAAATTACATCATTTTCAAACAAATGACATAGAGACTTAGCAATTTTTGAAAAGTCTTTAATATATCACCTGTAGAATCCAACATCTTCTAAAAAACTTTGAATTTTCCTCACATTTGTTGGGTGAGGTAAATTAGTGATCACTTGAATTTTTGAAGTATCTACTTTCATACCATTTTGCGATATATGATGTCTTAAATCAATTTCTCTTGCCACCATAAATTAACATTTTTCCCAGTTAAGGACTAAATATTTTTCTTCACAACACTTAAGACTTTTGATAGATTTTCTAAACATGATTCAATTGAGTTCCAAACAATGAAAAATATTCCATAAAATCTTTAATTCCTTCTCAATTAAATCATAAAAAATAACCATCATACATCTTTGAAACGTAGCAAGGGCATTACAATAACCAAAGGGCATTCTTCTAAGTGAAAATGTACCATAAGGACTTGTAAAAGTTATTTTCTCTTGATCCTCACGAGCTATTTAGTATTTGGAGATAACCAATATATTCATCCAGAAAATAAAAGTATTTATGCCCCGCTAGTCTATCCAAAATTTAATCTAGAAAGGGTAGTGAAAAATGATCTGAAAAATGATCTTTCCTAGTGGCGAGATTTAAATTTCTATAATCAATGCATATTTGCCTCCCCGTGGCTTGTCTTGCTGGTATTAACTCATTATTTTCATTCATAGCCATAGTCACTCTTCATTTCTTAGAAACCTCCTGTAATTTGTCTAGTAGGTATTAACTCATTATGCTCATTCACAGTTACAATTACTCCTTTCTTAGGAACAAACTGATTGGACTAACCCATGCAACTATCTGAAATAGGGTAGATAATTCCAACATCTAACCACTTTAAAATTTCTTTCTTAACAATTTCATTCATAACAGTATTCAAACTCATTTGAGGATCAACCCTGTGTTTGCAGTTATCTTCCATATGAATTCTAGCATACAAATTGAAGGACTGATTCCTTTAATATCAGCAATTGTCCATCTAAAGGCTTTCTTATAATTCTTCAAAGTTTTCATTAAACTCTCTTATTCTTCTATAGTTAAATTTGAGGAAATTATAATTGGTAATGTTGAGGAATCATCTAAAAAGACATATTTTAAATTTTCATGAAGTAACTTCAACTTAAGTTCTAGAGGTTTTTCAATCGATAGACTAAAAGATTTATTTTTTTGTCATGTCTAAACTTCAAAACTTCCTCGAACATTATTTGAATCTTCTTTATGAAGATCTTGAAATTTTTCTAACTCCTCTTCTTACTCGTGTTCCAACTCTTTCTTCTCAATTTTCTTTTCATAAGTTATTTTGAAATGACATTCACTCATATTTATTATTACATCCTTTCTGTAACATTCATCATCTTTACCTTTTGCAAAATATTTAATTGATTTTGAAATATTAGAAGTAACTATTTGATCATTGACACACATAGTTAACTCCTCTTTCTGCACATCAAGCATTGCTCTTCCTATAGCTAGGAAATGTCTCCCCAAAATGATAGGTATCTCCTTATTTTCTCCACATCTAGTACATTAAAATCAACAGAAAAGATAAATTGATTCACCTTCACTAAAACATCTTCTAAAACTCCTTTAGGATATCTTAGTGAATGATCTGCTAACTGCAAAGTTACATTAGTAGGGGATATTTATCCTAATCCCAATCTTTTAAATATTGATAATGATATAAGGTTAATACTTGCACCTAAATAACATAAAGCTTTCACATAAAATCTATCTTCTATTACACATGGAATTATGAAGCTACCAGAATCTTTAAGCTTTTCAGGAAGCTTTTTCTGAATTATAGCACTGCACTCCTCACTAAGTGAAACAGTCTTATTATCTTCGAACTTCCTTTTTTTTGTTAAGAATATCCTTCATAAACTTTACATAGCTTGACATTTGTTCAAAGGCATCAACAAATGAAATATTAATTGTAAGCTTTTAAATGATTTCCAAAAATTTTGAAAATTGTTTATCCAGCTTTTATTAACAAAATTTTTGAGGAAAACGGGGTGGTGATATTTCCAAGTCAATTTTTAATGGAGAAATAAGTCTCTCTAAACCTTTTAGAGCATTCTATTTAGGTTCTTCAGGTCCTTCTCTCTCTACTTCAATCTCTTTTTGAACTCTACCTTCCAAGTCTCCTCCACTTCTAAGTTGAATGTCTTTTACTTGCTCTTTATTTTGTCTTTTGGATTTACTTCTGTATTACTAGAAAGTGTTCCTTGGGATCTTTTACATAATGAATTTGCTATTTGTCCCATTTGATTCTCAATAGTTCTAATTGTAGCTCTATGAATTTATAATATATTTTCCATTTGTAATACCACTTCTTCTATAGACAACATTTTCTCCTTAAATTGTGGATTACTGTTAAAACTTGGAGGATAAGTAGGTTTATAATTACTATTACCTTGGTTGTTCCAGTTTCCCAATGGATATACTTGGTTATTCCCCCATTGCTTTCCACACCTCTTGAGCAAATTCACAATTAAAAAACAGGTGGTTATTGTTCTCTTCAGCTTTCAGACAGAGATAGCATCCAGAGAGTCCTCTCAATCCCTTTAGTTTATGAATATCATCAGTTGGTAGAAACTTGTTAAAGAATCTCAAACAAAAGAAAGATATAGAAGGGGAAAAAAATCTGTTCCAAATGGCTTCACCCCAATTGACTTTATCCCAATCTCTTAACTTAGTATATATAGCTTTAATCAAGCTTTGGTTAGTGTAAGTATGCCATATGATCCTATCTTTTCTGCCTTTATCAAACACAATCTTAGTGACTTGAGATAGGTGAGGCTCCTGTAGAATGGGTTTGAGCTTAGTAACATCCCAGGAGTCCCCATCCCAGAGGTCACAGACTGAAAGTTGAGGGTTAAAGTCTGAAGGGGGAGGCCCAAGCCTGTCCTTTGGGCAACAATTATCAAGTCAAAAGCTCCCTTTGCCATTCCAAAAATCCAAAGTGTACATGTCTTCAGCTAGCTCTCTGATTTTCAGCATATTAGTCCAGATTCTGGAGTCCCCCAGCTTCTTGGTAATTAGGGAAGGGTGCTGACCCTTGCAATACTTACCATACATGAATTTGTCCCACAGGGAAGTTTGAGTTCTGAAGTGAATCCACATCTTATAGAAATTTATTTGTGTTACTTGATGGAGACCCTTAAATCCCAGCCCACCAGCTGCATTTGGTTTGGCTACCTTCTGCCATGAAGCCCAGTGTAACTGCTGTCTTTGACTTGCCCATAAGAATCTATTGAATGCTCTCTCCAACTGAATTTGGGTTCTTTTCTTGAGGTAGTTGGTTTGGAGAATGTAAGAGGGAAAGGTAATTAAGATGCTTCTAAGGAGAGTAATTCTACCCCCATTAGACAGGAAGGAATGAGACCAGCTAGCTAGAGTTTTCTGTATTTTATGCAATACCTCATCAAATTGGGTCATTTTTTATCTCGTCCATATAAGTTGAATCCCCAAGTATTTGACAGGGTCCCTAGCAGTAGAGAAGCCAGTGTAGTTAGAGATCCAGTGCTTGATATTGGAAGTGGCCCTCTTGTTAAATATAAGTTGACATTTAGTGGGGAAGAACTCCATCCCAGAGTAGTTTTGAAATTGTTGTATACATTTATAAACTTTCTTCACAACAATCATTTGGACACTGGAAAATATCATAATATCATCAGCATACATGAGGTGGGAAATTGCTATATTGGATTTGTGGTGGAATCTAGAGTATTGTTGGTTGAGGATGTTCCTGTCAAGCTTTCTAGAGAAGTACTCCATAACAATTATAAAGATGGTGGGAGAAAGTGGATCACCTTGTTTAAGTCCTCTGGTAGCTGTGAAAGACCCCTTGAGTTGGCCATTGATAAGGATGGAGTGGTTGTTGTTAATAAGCCACCTTTGGATGAGATTTCTGAATTCTTGTTGAAAACCTCTAGCCGCAAGGATCCCCAAGATGAAATTCCAGTCAATGGTGTCATAAGCCTTCTTGATATCTAATTTGTAAATGAGGTTACCCCCTCTACAGATTTTATCCAAATCCAGAGTTAGTTCTTGTGCCAACAATACATTATCATTAATGGATCTACCTTTAATGAAGGTAGTTTGGTTTGGACAGATGATCTTGTCAAGATGAGGTTGAAGTCTTCTCACAATGATCTTGCTTATAAGTTTGCTTATGATAGAAGTAAGACTTATAGGCTTGTAGTGTTCCCAAGTCTTCTACAAATCTCCATTAGGGGTTAACACAATAGATGTGTTACTGAAATAGCTGGGGAGATTGACTCCTCTGAAGAAACTCTTGATTGCCTCCCCCACCTCCTTCTTGATGATGTGCCATGCTTTTTTATAGAAGTCAACAGTGAAGTCATCAGGGCCAGTTGCTTTTGAGCTATCAATTGTGTTCAAGGCTTCCCAAATTTTTTCATCAGAAGAGAGTTCAGTAAGATTCAGCTGCTCAGTATAACTAGATTCTTTAGCAAAGTATTCTTCATAGCCAGGATTGAGATCAACAGAAGAGTTCAGGAGGGAGTTGTAGTACTTAACATCATCCATAGTTATAAGTTCATTATCATTAAGCCATCTGCCCTCAGTAGAATATATGGAGTGTATGGTTTTGCACTTCCTCTTGTAACTTATATAAGCATGGTAGAACTTAGTGTTTCTGTCCCCTTCAGTAAAACTGTTAACAGAAGCTTTTTGTTTGAGTAGCATATCCTGGATGTCAATAGCTTTATTCATATTAGTCTAGGAATTAAGTAACTCAGTCTCAATGGCAGAATTATTCTGAACAGCAGCCTCAAGCCTCTTAACCTCTTTCTCAGCAAATAAGATGTTGGAAAATACATTTCCAAAAGTTTCCCAACCCCACTTCCTCAAAGCTTTGCTAGTTTTCTGATGCAGAAGGCTTAGCTTAATTAAAGGGTCAGTGTGTTCAATTCCCATCAGGTTGGAAGCCACACAATTAATGAAAAGGGGGTGGGTGGACCACATATTTAGATATCTGAAAGGAGGGTGGAGTGAGGTAGTACTTGGTGAAGTTAAAGAGATGAGGAGTGGTCTGTGGTCAGAACCAGTGAGGGTTAGGTGGGTAACAAAAGTTAGGAGGTAATATTTTTGCCAGTGGTCATTAACTAATATCCTGTCAAGTCTTTCCCACAGAAGACCCCTCTTCCAAGTGAACTTAGGACCCTGGTATCCCAAGTCAAACAAACCAGCCTGCTAAATTTGGTCATTAAAATAAGTCATTTTGGATTGGTTGGGAGGTCTCCCTCCAGATTTCTCAGCTGCATTAGTTATACAATTGAAATCTCCACCTACTATCTAAGGAGAATCTATATTAGTGTTGATGAGATGTAGGCCCTCCCAAAGCTCCTATCTATCAGCTTTAAGACTACCTGCATAGATAAAAGTAGCATACTCCAGATGGCCTTGTACAAGCAGTGAAAGATGTATGAAATGAGGATGGTCCATAATAATGCTCCATTGTATTTCCTTCCTACAAAAGAACCAAATTTTATTATTTTTGTTAGCACAGTGAAAAAAACCAAGGAATCTTTGAATATTTCTCTATGGGTTATGCTGAACCAAAGGTTTAAGAATTGCAAAACACCACAGTTTATATTTTTTGTTGAAATAAATCAATCTTTTTAAAGACTGGAGATGGGTTATGCCCCTAATATTCCAACATAGCATATTAATCATGGGGGGATTATAATGGGGAGAAGGCTGAGATCTTGATCTAGTCCTTCCTCTAGAAGGAGGAGGTCCCCCTATCTTCAAAGCTTCCATGAACCCAAGATTATCATCCTTAATTTCTGCACTTCAGACTGAACCTTTTTCTTCTTTTTAGATTTTTGTGTTTGCCATTCCTCTTCCATTAGGTGTTTCATCTCAGCAATATCATTCTTTTCAGGAGCTTTTATTACAAGAGTAGTTTTCCGGTTGATCTCCTTGGATTGTTCCACCTCATCTAAAGGAACTGATATAGGTGTTATTATTTTGTCTGATTCCCCTCCTCTCTGAATTGTCTGGGGGAAGTATTAGTGGGATCTGTGGAACCAAAAGGAGCTGTAGAAATTCTGGGTGTATCAAGCATGTCCTCCAAATTCCCAGTTGGAGAGGGTTCCACAGCAATTGAAGTTTCTGGAGGAATAGGCTGAGTATACCTTTCCTGAGTTACCACAGTCTTTTTGGAGGGGTGGAGCCTAAAACATCTATCTTTTGTGTGTCCAAACAACCTGCAGTGATGACAGTAGTATGGTTTCTGTTACAACCTCACTTTCTTCCAAAATCCCTCTTTGTCATTACCAATCCAAATCCTATTGATTTCAGGAAGAGTTACATCCCTTTCAAATAGAATTCTGGCTAGGGTAGGTCTGGCTTTATTGTATGTGGGAGCATCCACCTTCAAAGGCATCCCTATTGCACTTGCAATATTAAATAGAGCATTGAGATTAAAATACTGAATTGGGAGGCCAGGTAATTTAAACCATAGGGAAACTATTGGGGGTTCCTTACTAGGGTCAAAAACAGTGTCCCATTTCAGGATTTTCATGGTGGTGCCTCCAATTTGAATAGCTTGTTTTGCAAATATTCTAGCATAGTCTTCCTCCCCTGAGAGTTGTATAAGTAGGTGTCTTCCATCTAGAATTCCAATCTGCCAATCTCCATTTAATTTTAAGGAAGCAAAGTAATTCCTCACTAATTCCATTTTGGGGTGGCCAAGAAGAAATTTCTCCATCAAGGTAAATTTTACTTGATTATTTAGGTTATTAATTTCTAGGGGTGAGAAATAAACTGATGGTTCTCCTTCCTTAGTACCTAATGGATGAATGCAAGGGCTGTTACCCTTTCTAGCTGTCGTGTCATGGAACTTCTGTGGGAAGACTAAGGCTCTTTTTGGCGCAGCTGCAGCTGCGCTGCCATAGGAAGCTGCTGCGGGGGAAGCTGTTGTGGGAAAGCTGGCTGCCTGTTTGGGGCAGTTGCGTGAAAACAGCTGTGAGGTAGCTGTTTCTGCAAAAATGATCATTCTGTCCCTGTTTTGTAATGTTGTGCTTAACAGAACTGTTAGTCATAAATTTAATACTTTTAAGACAACAATTCACTTAAAAACAGTACAAAATTATAAATACATACATCACTTCACAGTGAGTATCAAGACTGCAAATAAAAAAAACTTAAAACTATTAAAATAGCAATTAATAAGATGGTTATATTAATTTTAACGTTCAGACGGTACAGTTACTGTGCTAAACTTTCCACCAGTGATGTTATCCATTCCCGATAAACAACGCTAAGTTTCTTGCAGAGAAAGTATATATTTTCCTTGCTATAAAAAAACATCAAAAACAGGGTGTTTAGAAAGAAAACTTAAGCTCCAAATAATGTTATGTTGTGTTGCATAAGAGAAAATAGTATTTATTCTCATACGGTACGATTTATCACAAAAAACATGGAGTGCGTGCGTGTCTGGTACATAAATTTTGTGTGTTTTTAGCACAAAGCAAGCCCATGGAATAACAAGATTACTAAAAATAGTGCAGAATTAAAACATTACCAAAGCAAAACCCAACACATGGGATTTTATAAAGTTAATGTGAATTGTTAAACAATCTAAACATAGCTGAAACAACTAATGAAAGCAAACTTGGATTGGCTCAAAGCCCAAACTGATTAGGATAATTCTGCATAAAAGCCATGATGAATGCAATAATACTGAATCAACCCAATGCATTTGTATACCTTTCAAAAATTCTAAAACATGTGTTCTGCAAATAGGCTGCCTAGACACTCCCCACCTGCATTTCTTGCCAAAATTTTGACACTTGCATTTAAATTTTAAGAAACTAGACAAAACTAATGAGATATATAACTAGTAATTGTTAACATCGGATTCATAAANCATTTAAATTTTAAGAAACTAGACAAAACTAATGAGATATATAACCAGTAATTGTTAACATCAAATTCATAACAAGGAAAGGAAATTTTTCCATGACAACAATATTTGAGAAAGAATTGCACCACATTAGAGAAATGGTTAAGGATTGCTCCTTCTACATCAGCCCAGAAAGGAAATTTTGGATAACAGTTGGCATCTATATGAAGTCAGACAGTCATATGTACAACCATTGCTTCTGCTTTTGAGGATTAGTAGCCAAACAAAGGGAAGAAAAATATAATAAACACTTTCCCATTTCAATTCTAGATATGCCTCTAATGCCTGCACATCTCTTATGTATTTACATATCTAACACCTAAACTTTGGTTTCTTACATTTACACCACTCAAATCTTTCATATCGCATAAAAAAATACCATTTCTATTTATTTTTTAGAAGTTAAATACAGCTTTTATGTGTTAGATATGTTAATACAAAGGAATTGTGTGGTATG
>JXCR01126296.1:202411-220830 GCA_002079205.1 Phalaenopsis hybrid cultivar | reverse complement strand
TATATATTGATATATATTATTGATGCATTTAATAAGGCGTACTACATGCATGCATTTGTTAAAATGAAATAAGGATAATAAGAATTTTATTTTATTTTATATTATAATAATAATAATATTATTATTATTTAAATCTCTCAGTGCATTTTTTTGTCGAACTCCTCTTCGCGGTGAAATGAACATCCTCCCTTGGTGAAATCGACGTTTTGGACACGCTCACGTTGTCTGCTTCTTCATTCGGGGTTGTTCGGAGCACTTTTTCGGCGATCGAGTAAAAAATGCATCAAATTTAATTTGAGTTGAATTTTTTTGTTCACGGTTGATCATTTTAAAAATTGATCGTGGGCCAATTGAATGGATTTGGATTCATTTGAAATTGGATCTAGAAATGTTGGATATGATGTGAATATGAAATTAGGGTATTTGATTGATCATGAAGTTCAATTCAAGGATTTTGGTCAAAGTGAGTGAATTTGGTCAAATTAGACCTAATGGATGGTCAAGAATTGGTTTTAGAGGTGTTTGAATTAATTTTGGAGGATTTGAGAATTTTTGGGTGATGAGTAGCATTTTGGTAATTTTGGCCAATTTTGGTCAAAGTGGTCAAAAGATTGATTTGAAGACTCGAGGTGGTTCAGGAAGAAATTTGGAGTCAAATGACAGTGTCCGGAATCATTTTCGATCAATGTGGAAGCTTTTATGATCCCCAAAGCATTTTCTAATTATTTCTTATTTTTTATTGAGATGCCAAAAAGTTATCCGGAAGTATATGAAGTTTACAGTCAAAATTCTCAGTGTGACATAGGTAATGTTTTCGTATCATTTTTAGGACTTATTGGTGACCAGAAAATTTTTGGAAATTGGGTATTTTCTTATTTAATGGTAATTTTGGGAAATTTTGAAGAAGTAGAATATTCAAGTGGCGTATTTTAGGGGAAACTAGGTTCAAATAATTTTGGTCAGCTCCATGGGTGTAATGATTGCAACATTGTGATATAAAAATGCAATGTGTAGATGTTCATAAAGATTATGAATGATGATGCAATTATTGAAGTCCAGAAAGGTGTAGAATAGTGCAAGGATTTCCTATGGTCTGTAGATCTTATATGAATTCTCATTAGGGTTCCCTTATGTAAACTCTAATATTTGTATTAAAGATTATTGATCACATATAGAACCAACGTAGAGAACAAAAATTTAGTTGAAATGTCTAAGGAGAAGCAGGGTAGCATTTCTAAGATGCTAAGATAGTTATTAGGAAAGTCCTAAGGCTAGATCCTAGTCACTAAAGGAAAGACCTAAAATCCTCACTCAAAAGTGAGGTCAACATGCTAAAATTAGCATCGCTTTGCCTTAGGTCCAATTAACACATCCCAACCTCATCTAGATCATTAAATTAGTGGTTTTTGCTTCAACTTATCATGTAGGTCTCATTAACAATTAATGCTTTCAATACAACCACATAACTATAGAATTGTACAACAATAAATAACATAAAATCAATCCACACAGATAATCATTGATTATCTTCCACGAAGCGCTTGGTTTAGCGTTGTCGGCCCAACGTATTCAATGTTCACTATGATTGACCGAACATTAAGACTTCATTACTTATATGTTTTTTTCTAATTATGTAAGGTTTCAATTTGTGCTCATTTACCTTAAATATTTTTTCGATTTTTGGATCTCTAATATCCACAATATCATATGAATAGACTTTTGTGACAATAAATGGTCACGACCACCTGGACTTGAGTTTTCTGACAAATAATTTCAATCTTGTATTATATAGTAAAACTTCTTATCCAGGTTAAAATTTGTTTCTTAAAATCTTCCGGTCATGCCAATTTTTCATTTTTTTCCAAATAAACTTTCACTTTCTCATAAGATTCATTTCTTATTTTCTCGAGCTCATTTAATTGCAATAATTATTTCTCGCCAGCATCTTTCAAATTATAGTTAAATTCTTTGATAGAAAAATAAGCTTTATACCAAGTTCTACTAACGAATGACACGTTTTTCCAAATATGAACATTAATGGTGACATTCCTATATGAGTTTTATATGCAGTCCTATAAGTCCATAATGCATTATCAAGTTTAGCATAACAACCATTTCTATTAGGATTTATAGTTTTTTCCAATATTTTTTTAATTTCACCATTGGAAACTTCAGCTAAAGCATTGGTCTGAGGATAATGAGTTGTGGAAATTCTATGTTTAATTCCAAAATTTTCAATTAATTTTTCAATTCTTTTAATCTTAAAACGACTTCCCTCATATGTAATGATCACTCTTGGCATTCCAAATCTACTAATAATATTTTTCTTTAAAAATTTTGCAATGCTCTGAGCATCACAGCGATGTAAAACAACCACTTTTATCCATTTAAAAATATAATCCACATCAATTAAAATATCTATGTTTCCCGAAGATGGTATAAATGGTCCCATAAAATTTAAACCCATACATCAAAATTTTCAATTTTTAAAGAAAAATTTAGGGGCATTTCATTTCTTTTAGAAATATTGCTTGCACGTTGAGATTGATAAGATGTTCTTACATAAATATTAATATCCCTAAATAAAATAGGGCAATAAAATCATGATTGTAGGATGTTAAGTGCAGTTTTATCGACTCCAAAATGTCCCTCAAACTTAGAATCATAACATTTTTGAATAATTTCTTGTGTTTCTTCAAATGGTACACATCTATGACAAACTTGATCCTTACATTTCTTATATAAATAAGGGTGGTCCTCCCAAAAGTAAGATTTGGTATCATACACAACTTTTTTTTATTGTTGGTATGATAATTCAACAGGTACAAAATCACTTACTATATAATTCACATTGTCGACATACCATGGAACACACCACTCAGACATAGTGTATAATTGTTCATCAGGACAATTTTCATTTATTCATCATCAAAATCACCATAATTTTCTTTTTTAAGGCTTGATAAATGATCAACAATTTGATTATCAGAGATCTTTCTATCAATCACCTTTAAATCAAATTCCTACATCAACATGACTCACCGAATTAATTTTAGTTTATCATCTTTCTTCAGCATAAGATATTTTATCGCATCAAGACCAGTATGAACTATACATTTTTTTTCTAATTAGGTATGATCAAAATTTATTAAAAGCATATATTATTGTTAATAGTTCATTTTCAGTAGTAGTATAATTTATCTGATCTTCATTAAGAGTTTTACTCGCATCGTATATAGGTTTAAAAATCTTATTATATTTTTACGCTGACACAACCCAAATAGCTTATTGAATTGCATCACACATTAGATCAAATAGTTTTCCCCAATCAGATGATAATAATAGTTTCAGTGTTAAATTTTTCCTTTAATAAATTGAAGGCGTATGTGCATTCTTGGTTGAAATCAAATATTGTGTCTTTTTTCAAAAGATAACACTTTAAAGAATTTTGAAAAGTCTTTAATATATCTCCTGTAGAACCAACATGACTCTAAACTCTTTTAGTAGGAGGAGGTAGTTTAATGATAACGTGTGTTTTAGCTGGATCTACTTCCATACCACTTTTAAAAATTTTATGCCCTAAAACTATTTCTCCTGCCACCACAAATTGACATTTTTCTCAATTGAGAACCAGATTTGTTGCTTCGAAACGTTTTAAAACACTCAATAAACGATCTGAACAAGAATCAAAGAAGGTTCCAAAAATTGAAAAGTCATCCATGAAAACTTCAATTCAATTCTCAATTTTATTGCAAAAAATGGAAATCATGCACCTTTCAAAAAATTGCAGGTGCATTACATAAACTAAAAGACATTATTCTAAAAGAAAATGTCCCATAGGGACATGTGAATATTGTCTTTTCATGAGCCTCAGGAGCTATATGTATCTGGTGGTATCTAGAATATCCATAAAAGAATAGAAATATCGATGCCCAGCCAACCTGTCCAATATTTGGTCCAATAAAGGTAGAGGGAAGTGATCTTTCCATGTGGAGGGATTTAATTTTCTATAACAAATACAAATTCGTCATCCAGTGACCTATCTTGTTGAAATTAATTCATTACGTTCATTTATAGCTATGGTCACCCCCCTCCCCTTTCTTAGGAACACAATGAATCAAATTAACCCAAACACTGCCAGAAATAGGATATATGATTCTAACATCCAACCATTTTATCAATGAAGTTGTAGATTTTTCAATGAAAGTGTTGACTTTTTGATGAACTCATTAGCAATGATCAGTAGCACCTGACCTCTTGCAGTGGTCTTCTTTGAGCTTGGGCAAATACTCTTTGATAAGACAAATTATTAGATTCGAACTCCACATAAATGGATTTTGTTGTATATTAGTTGTATTGGTTATATCAATACAATCAATACAATTAAAGTACAGTGAAATCCGCATGTACATAATCTGCACCTAATAATCATTCAACATGTCGGGTAAACCTTGAGATAACCTTGACATTATGCTAGTTATGCATGAGAGTAAGTTAGTTATCCATGATGAGATTCTATTTGATTATATCATTCTAATGGGTTTGATGAATTCATTTATATTATAATGAGTATAGTGAGTTCATTTTGTTTACTTTTCCTGTCCATCCAAGTTGCCTTGAGCTGATGTTTGATCAGACAGTGTTCTTAACATATTTAACATACATCAGGAGAACAGAATGGAGCGGAGCGCATGCATAGTAAGAAAATTCATTCTCCGGCCCTTACTAATTTTTTTCATTTGAACCCATAATTTCTATTTTGCTCATTTCTTCCCATTTCCGTTTTAAAATATGAGATATGATTAACATTTTCTCTTTAGAAAAAAAAAAATGAAGCAAATGGGATAAACGTCATTTCGTAAGGACAAAATAAGTTGAAAAAAAATGTCCAGGCACCAGAGTGATCACCCAAAATCGCAGCTACCATAATTACGCTGCCGTCACTTCCGTACTCCTTGCAACAAGTCCCTCACTGGTCCTTCGCTGCAAGCATCATCGTTGACCGTATGAAATATATTTCAGCAAGCAAGAACTCAAAGTCATCACCATCATCATTTAACAGCCTCAGGAAACGAATCCCTGTTCTGTCAGATTCTCCTTTCCCGTCAATTGATATTTGAAAATTTAAAAAAGCAAACGGTTTTTCGCTTTCTTTAATTGCTCCATCACTTCCGCTTATCTAATCTATAAAAACGGCAACTTTGACTGAATGCAACAATCTGTCCATCTTAAACTCTTGAGATATCCCGGACGGAGAAGTGAATAAAAAAGAAGCATATTTGGAGGAGGATTCTTCTTTCTGTTTCCCTGCTCGCACACCCTGAAATGGGCCGAGCGAGTTGGTGGAGGGTTTTTGTCAGCTGGAGAAAATGCAGCAATGACGAGAAGAGCAGTGGCTACGATGGTCTTAGAAAGAGAAAAACAAGGAAATGGTTCACTTTATGGAGCAGAGCAGGAGAATCTTCATCCTTGGATAACAGAAGTGAAGCTGAATTAGAGCCCACATGGCTGAGGAACTTGTCCGCTGAGTCCGAGAGAGAGAGGATAAAACACGCCATTGCTGTGGCAGCGGCCTCCGCTGCAGCTGCGGATGCCGCCATTGCGGCTGCCAAAGCAGCTGTCGTGGTGGTCCGCCTCACGAGCCACGGCAGAGGGACCATGTTTTCCGGCAGCCACGAGCGTTGGGCCGCCATCACAATCCAAACTTTTTTTAGAGGATATTTGGTGATTCTCAATAATTAGTTATTTCAAATGTCTTTTCTGTTTTTTCCTTTTCTTAATGCAATTCTTTTCCTCTGGTTTGAAATGCATTGTAGGCGAGGAAAGCTCTTCGGGCCATGAAAGCTCTGGTAAAACTGCAGGCTCTCGTTCGCGGTTATCTCGTTCGGAAGAGAGCAGAGTTGGTGAGCCAGAGTGGCCGACGTGTCGTAAGACTCCATTCCAATGCTCGTCGTTCTCGCAAATTACAACTCCAGTCTCGAATTCAGGTGAAACTCATTATTCGTTACATACTTTAATATATCTCCCTCAACAAGAAATGACTTGAGATAAATTGAAAGGAAAAAAAAAAAGAAGATTTACTTTATATATCTACTTTTGTGGTCTATGAGTACTTATTTAATATCTTTATAGATTTTTCTTAACAGAGCCTACAATCTTGGCTGGAACATTAATCATTTTATTAATCGATATTTGTCACAAATATTAGCGCATTATTGTAGTTAAATATTTAGCAATTGGGTTAAAAATATTTCCCGCTCTCTTTGTATTTTTTTTCAAAGTTTTAATTTGAGCAGTACAAAACGTTTCTTTTTCAAATTCTCTTCAATTTTGGCTTTGTTTTGTGACTCCTAAAATCCTGAGCTAATAAATAAGGTTTTGTCCACGTAAGAAAGGGAAACAGTAAATTTCTTTATTCACGTACGAAACAAAAAATCCGGAATTATAGTGCAGCATTATTCTGATGAATTTATTAAAGCTTTGGGATGTAAATCTTTAATATGGGAGGAAATAAATTTTTATCTGTACGGTTGGTTTGGGTTGATATTTAATTTAAAGCGTATCTCATGAATATTTTCTTTATTTCAGTCCTTTTTTTTCCTTATCAGTCTTTAGTTATATGAAATTTTTTATATGCGCTTGCTAAAATACCAATAAAAACATGTACATCCCCCACTAAAAGGGAAAATTATTCTGTCCAACGACCGCATGTGCTCTACATGCGGTAGCGAATGAAAAGGGTACGCGTGTAACGGTGGGCCCTCAGTGAAGATAAATAAGCAGAATAATAAATTGAAGGCGTGACCCGGTCTGAACCCCGCCCAATAATCGGAAAAACATATATTTGGATCTATCGAATCTTGCCAAATAGAAAAAAAGAATATTGGTGCTTTTTTCCGGTTTATGAATATAGATTTTTTTTATTTTTTTGTCTCTATTCGTATTCGAGAGCTAGGGCAGGGTCTGTTAAATGAATTTTTCTGTCGACTAAGAAATGTTGATGAAATCTTAAAGCGATTGCGAGAATGATGTCAATCAGCTTGGATTATTAGCTGCGACCGGAAGCATTCCGCAGGTAATATAATTTCTTTGTTCAGGGTGGTGCTATTAATGACTTCCAAATGATAGTATTGTTGAANAATGATTAAATAACATTTGAATAAGATCCGTGGGATTTCAAATATTTTGAGAATTTTTCTTAATTTTTTCTTTAGTTTGTGTTGAATATTACCAAAATATTCTCGGAGTATTACCGCAATACAATCAAAATATATTCCAGCGCTGGCGGAGGAATATATCTTGGTTTGATTGAAATATTCCCTTGTTGTATTCACCACTCCGCGGTCGTATCTGGTTTGTTCTGAGGATATATATGTAACACGACTACTATATAAAATCTACCAATGATTAAATAACATTTGAATAAGATCCGTGGGATTTCAAATATTTTGAGAATTTTTCTTAATTTTTTTTTAGTTTGTGTTGAATATTACCAAAATATTCCTGAAGTTTTACCGCAATACAACCAAAAAATATTCCAACGCTGGCGGAGGAATACATCTTGGTTTGATTGGAATATTGTTTTGGTATGTTCACCACTCCGCGGTCGTATCTCGCTTGTTCCGAGGATATATTTCTAACACGACTACTATATAACATCTACCAATAATTAAATAACATTTGAATAGGATCCGTAGGATTTCAAATATTTTGAGAATTTTTCTTAACTTTTTCTTTAGTTTGTGTTGAATATTACCAAAATATTCCCGAAGTATTACCACAATACAATCAAAATATATATCAGAGCTCGCGGAGGAATATATCTTGGTTTGATTAGAATATTCTTTTGTTGTATTCACCATTCCGCGGTCGTATCTGGCTTGTTCCGAGTATTACCAAAATATTCTCGAAGTATTACCGCAATACAACTAAAATATATATCAGCGCTGACGGAGGAATATATATCGGTTTGATTGGAATATTCCTTTGTTGTATTCACCACTTCGCGGTCGTANTACTTTCTGTTTTTTTTTTTTTTTTTTTTAATGCAATTCTTTTCCTCTGGTTCGAAATGCATTGTAGGGGAGGAAAGCTCTTCGGGCCATGAAAGCTCTGGTAAAACTGCAGGCTCTGGTTCGCGGTTATCTCGTTCGGAAGAGAGCAGAGTTGGTGAGCCAGAGTGGCCGACGTGTCTTAAGACTCCATTCCAATGCTCGTCGTTCTCGCAAATTACAACTCCAGTCTCGAATTCAGGTGAAATTTATTATTCTTTACAAACTTTAATTTATCTCCCTCAACAAGAAATGACTTATAATAAATTGAAAAAAAAAAAAAGAAGATTTACTTTATATATCTACTTTTGTGGTCCATGTACTTATTTAGGATCCGTTTGGGCAGGTTTGGGCAGTTTATAAGTGCGTGCGTCATTTTCAAAACGCTATCGTACCGTTTGATTCGCGTGTTTCGTCAACTTATCTGAAACTACGTTTGAGTTTTTACACTAAACGCAAACCACGGATCGACCACTGCGGATCTCGTTTTAGGATAAGCAGCTTATCCTTAAACGCAGAAACTGCCCCAAACAGACCCTACAATCTTGTCGGGAACATTAATCATTTTATTAATTGATATTTGACACAAATATTAGCGCATTATTGGAGTTAAATATTTAGCAATTGGGTTAAAAATATTTCCCGCTCTCTTTGTATTTTTTTTCATAGTTTTAATTTAAGCAGTACAAAACGTTTTTGGCTTTGTTTTGTGACTCCTAAAATCCTGAGCTAATAAATAAGGGTTTGTCCACGTAAGAAAGGGAAACAGTAAATTTCTTTATTCACGTACGAAACAAAAAAATCCGGTATTATAATGCACCATTATTCTGATGAATTTATTAAAGCTTTGGGATGTAAATCTTTAATATGGGAGGAAATCAATTTTTATCTGTACGTTTGGTTTGGGTTGATATTTAATTTAAAGCGTATCTCATAAATCTTTTCATTATTTCAATCCTTTTTTTTTTCTTATCAGTCATTAGTTCTATGAAATTTTTGACATGCGCTTGCTAAAATACCAATAAAAACATGTACATCCCCCACTAAAAGAGTGGAAAAAATATAGGTAACATGTTATACGCTCTCCCCTATAATTATAGAGATCATTTTGTGATTAAGAGATAACCAAAAAGGGCGGGAAAGGTCAATGCGATTAATAAGACTTATTATTGTCCACTCATCTGTATCTCCCCCTGACTTACGCTTTATTCATTGGGGCATTCACGAAAAAATAAAAAATTAACATCTTTAAAGGCACAGTGAGTGTGGATTATGCCACAGAAAAGAAGAGGAGCAGCCCACAAAGAAAAATTTAAAGACACCAACAACGTGGAGTGAACCCGAAAGTTTGCGAACCAACAAATCTTGGGTTTGAAGGATCAAATGTTGGATTCCATCTGAGATGCACTCACTCAAGGAAGAGAGCAGTACCATAGAGGGAAAGGTTCGACGCCAATGGTTGAAGAGGCCCCCAAGTTTTGGGAAGAATAGGCAAATCCTTGTTCTTTGATAGTGTTTGGTCTGCACCAATTGACCGACATCGGTTCAGGCATACTAAGCCACCCTGATATCTTGAGAATGTATTTTCTTGGTAAATCTTTGAGGTTGAGCCCATAGAAATGTTCAAATCCTGACACTAGAGTTCAACATGGGTGAAACCGATCCGACTGACCACATAGTGTCATTTAACTTCACTGTGTGTATGTTGAGGCTTATCGAGGTGTTGAAATGTAATCTCTTCTTCACTATGCTAGGGAAGTCAGGCCTTATGGGGTTAATTGCAACAACACCAAGATTGATCACTTCGTTTGTTGACTTCAAGTGTACTTTGTGGCACATTTTTCTAATACCCAAAAGCCTCTAAAAAATTCACATCCTGAAACCCTTTTCCTCATTGAGAGACCAATGTAAATTCCTCCTTATCTTAGATTATTTTTCTAAGTGGATTGAAGCTAAGACACTTGCTCGAATCACCGTAAAAAGTCATTCAAAACTTTATCTGAATGGTAAATATATGTCGATAAGGGCTACGACTTGTAATCATCATAGACACTGGAGCACAATTTGCCGACTATGGGATGAAAGATTTTTTTCAAGGCCTAGAGATCAGTCTGAAGTTTAAATCTATGCATCATCCTCGAACTGATGGGCAGGCTGAAGCATAAAACAAGTTCATTCTAAATCTGTTGTGGAAGAAGGTTAAAGGAGCCAAGGAAGATTTTTCTTCAAAATTGGAATGTGTCTAATTTCATCAAGCTTATAGATTATTTCATTCAACAAATTGTTATTAATATTAACATTTTTTAGGTTATTGTAGGCCTTATTCTCTCCTAGATAATCCTTTTTTAGATAACTCTGAGTGTAATTTTTGAATACCCATGAATTGGGACATGCGTAAAAAGAGACACTTGAATCTACTTTCCAAGATACATTATTCATTAGTGATAAAACCAATGAGTCATTTTGTATTTTACTAGTGGAGATATTTATAAAGAGAATACTTTCATGTCCTCCTCCACCAACATTCATTACAGTCTTTGAAATATAATTTCTTTTCACACTTTTAACATTCTCCTCTGCCATTTCTTTTGTTTGATCTTGACTTTTCTCTTATGGACCTGAATTAGTCTCTGCCTGAATCAACTTTTAGATTTCTTCCTCTATTTTCTACATTTAATGCAGAACCTAAAGATTCATCATTGGTTGACTTCCTGAGAACTTCTTCATTTAGCACCAAGCCTATGATGCCTTCTAAGTTCAACTTTATATTCTCATAAGAGTTACTCACCGTCATAACTAAATCATCATAATTATGTGATAATGAAGACGATATCAATAGTTCTTTGTCCTTGTCACCAAACTTGATCCTTACAGAACACTGACTTGTTACAATGTTGAAATTGTACTGATATTCTGTCACAAAACTTCCTTATATCATCTTCATGTTGAATGTCCTCTTCATCCGAAAAACCATATTCCAATCAAAAGAACTTTCTTACATCTTTATTAGTGCCAACATGAGATCCACCATAATTTTCTCATTCATTATGTTGAATGTAACATATGAGGAAAGTGATAAATGAATCAAAACTTAGGCTTTTGATATGACTTTTTTTATTCCTCCGTAGTCATAGACCCAGGCTTCTCGGTGAGTCCTTATATTGGCAAATATAATTATTTTCTTATATAAAAAAGCATCCACTTACATATTATAGAATGTAAAGTTTGACCCATTAAACTTCTTCACTTTGTCTCTTGCGTCATCACTCATTGCTCCCACCCAAATCAAACACTTATCTTGGATACCACTTTTTTGGTATCATTAATGATAATATTCTGTTCGTTCTATTAGAACTTTGATCCAATTAGAAATCAAAACTACATCGTGAAATAGGATCACAATGACTTAAGAAATCCGGAACAAAAAATTCGAACAAAAGCACATTAAAATTATTATAAAAAAGAGCACTTGAATATTTACTGCGAAAAAACTCGAGAACGAGAAAAAATCACAGAGCCACACTACTAAGAAAATTCTACTATGACATTCAGTATATGTTGACCACTCTTTTGGTTGAGGTTTAGTTTTTCCTCTTTAGTAGCCTAAGATCTAGCAATAGGACTTTCCTGTTAACTGTTCCTAGAAAACTAGAAGAGGAACCCTCACCATTAGAAATTCTACACTCCTCTTTGCTTACCTTGAAGTTCCACATATTGGTCATAACCTCTAGCACTTAGTAGATAGGGTCAATATGGGGGAGCTCAAGGTGAGTTCCCATAGGGTTGCTTGCTCATAGGGTTGACTCTAGGTGTTGGTCTAAGGCTAGGGCACCCACTTGCACTCACTCTTACTCACAATCCCTCACAACCCTAATTCCAATATTTGTTGACTTTGATCCCTTGATCCTTTGGAAGACTCATGTAGATAGTCCCCTAATCCCACTTGTCTTAGGCTAGGGTTTAGCTCAAATGGGGACTCCATTGGTCCATAGCTCATGTAGGGTGGTTGATACCCCAACCCTATCAAAATACCAAATTTGACCTTTTACCCCCGAAACCTACCCAAATTACCTAACCACCCCCAAATCCTAAATTTGGTCAAAATTCTCAAATTCATCCAAAATACCCAAAATTGTTCAAAAGTCATTTCAAATCTTTTGAAAATACGCAAGCTAACCAAAACCGCATAGAATTCCAAATTTACCAAAATACCCCCAAAATTGCCAAAATTATAAAAATACCCTTATCATCACAAACCTTCCCAAAGCATCCAAAATCACTCCAAATGTCTCCAAAACCCATTTGGATTCCTCAATTAGATCCATTTTGACTAATTTGATAATTTTTGACCAAAACCCTTAAATTGCCTTTAAGGGCACAATTTCCCCAAATTTACCTCAAATGTCCATCAAGTTGGTCCTAATTTCCCCCAATTTCAATCCTAAACTCAAATTCACCTTTCATGTGGCCAATTTAAACCAAATACAAGCTCAATTGGCTCATTCTTTGAGCCTAATTATCATCTAAGTCAAACCCTGAATTTTGGTCCTATCGCCTAATCCCATCAAATTGAACCTCATGATCTACTCAATTGGCCTCAATTTGAATCCTAAACTCTTCATAACATTCATCCACATCAAGATTGACCTTCAATTGGCCATGGTGAGGCCTCAATTTCATTTAATCTCAACCCAAATCCAAAAATCCTCAAATTGGCTGTCTTCAAGTTCCACCAAATTGATTGCCCTAACCTCAAAATTGACACCCAATTTATGTTGAAAAAATCTTCATGATGTTGCTTTAGACCATTTTCAACAATCAATTTGGACTTAGCCCAAGCCTAGCCCAACTTAGGCCCAAGTCTAGCCCAATATACCCAAATTAACAAAAATTCCTAAATCCTTCAAATTGAACCCCCAATTGAACTCAAAATCATTTCAATTCTTCATAAAAAATCTTCATTACAATCATCTACATAATATTGATCAATTAATTGGGCTTAAAATCATGGTTAGCCTAACTCAAGCCTAACTTTTAGCCATTTGGAACCAAATTGAACCCGTACACCAAAATTGGCTTAACCACCCTAAAGTCACCAAATTTATGACTCCACATCCACTAAGCTCTTCCTAAGGACCAGGCTGAACCCCTTTGGACCAGCCATGGCATGCAATGGACCAATGGATCCCCAAATTAAGGGATTTATGCCCTTTTATGGGCCTTAACCAAAAATCTTTCCCATCATCACTTCCCATTGAGGGTTAATTATAATTAACCCTTACACTGGCTCACCTGACCTCCTGACCACCTCCCCTTGCTCTATCGGCCGGCCTAGTGGCCTAAAAACACCAAAACCGAGAGCCCCAAGCTCAAATTCAAACCCAAACTNACCTAACCCAAACCCAACTTTTAGCCATTTGGACCCAAATTGAACCCATACACCAAAATTGGCCTAACCACCTTAAAGTCACCAAATTTATGACTCCACAGCCACTAAGCTCCTCCTAAGGACTAGGCTAAACCCCTTTGGACCAGCCATGACATGCTATGGGCCAATGGATCCCCAAATTAAGGGATTTATGCCCATTTATGGGCCTTAACCAAAAATCTTCCCCATCATCACTTGTGATTGAGGGTTAATTATAATTAACCCTCCCACTGGCTCACCTAAACTCCTGGCCACCTCCCTTGGCTCAGTCGGCAGACCTAGTGGTCTGAAAACACCAAAATCGAGAGCCCCAAGCTCAAATTCAAACCCAAACTCACCCATATGAGCTGACCAATTCCAATTGGCTTTAGCACTTCAAAACCCTCCACCTAAGCAATATTTTTAACCCCCCAATTGGCCCTGGCAGCCAACCAAAGCCATTTTTATTTAAACCTCACCTCTATGGAAAAGTGAGTAGACCCCTTTTATTTGCTCCTAAAGCCTCTTTGAGACCTCAGTGCAATCCAACCACTCCTTTACCCTAATTTCTCTTGTGGGAGTTCCAATTTTTAGCACAAAACTTTGCCGGAGATAGGACATAACTCTCCACACCTCCACAACTCACAAAAATCAAATTAAACTCACCCACACCTTCACTACAGTGAGAGGAGAAGAAGCCCTGTCAAAGCCCCCTCACAGAGAGTCCCTACACTAGACTTTGATCAACACCCAAATTCAGCCTTGATCGAATTTGGGATTAGACCTTCCACCACAACAAGAGACTCAATCCCCCGCCTCCTTGGACCTCCATAAATATGCTGAGCACCTCTGATTGAAGCTTCCCTTTTCAGAGCAAAGATATTGAACTCCCCCTCTTCCCGAGCCTATTTTCATTCTCCATTTGATTAGAGTTGATTTAATGGCATATTTACAGTATGGATATGTTTGTCTCACTTAGATGAGTCAATGGAATCAAACCCAAGGAGGTTTGGTTGAGTATAGAAAGAGATCTTAAGATTTTAGTGTGAACGGTACTTGAGTTAGCTTATTTGGGGACTATGACCCACAATTTTTGGATGAGACCCACATTATTCTCCAAACGTCACATGGGAGCATGGTCCATAAAGCACGGGTCGAGTCAGATGGCGGCGCTGAACTAGAAGACGCCGCTTGGAGCTTTGGAGACTCCGAGGATGATGCGGCGCCACGTGTTTAAGTAGAAAAATAGGGATTTAAATAATTCAAAAAATGATCATTAACTTCAAAAATCCATATCTTTGTGTAGAAAAATCACAAAAATAAAAGAAAAATACCCTCTTGCTCAGTGAACATAAGAGAATAATGTAGACTAAAAATAAAAATTATTTTGTCACTCGCTATTTTTTAATTAATTAAATACTCTCTGTGGTATTTTAATTATCCATGACTTAAAACATTTCACCATGGTTTGGAATTTTGAGGGTTTATTTCCATGACAAAGGCCATGTCTTTTGATTTTTCCTTGGTCAGAGGGCATCTCTATGCTTCTAACCCTAATTTTTAAGTTAAGGTGATCATTTTGGATTATTTTAATTATATAAATTAAAATATCACTTGGAAAATTATGAGAACAATTTTAGTGGATTTCCTGTGGTTAGAGACATCTAGGAAAAATATTTTGATGATTTGAATCATGTTGTAAATTTTTATACTTAGTTAAATGGGAATACCTTGTGTTAATTTCTTTAAATTAAATACATATAAAAAATTAACAAATTCAATTCCACATTGTTCACAAAAATCATTTCTACCCACTGAAAAATATACCAAAATTATTTGACTTAGTCTAGGCACTAAAATAGATTTCTTAAGGAAACCTTCATTTTTGTATAAAAATAATTATATTAAATCAAATATGCTTAGAAAAATTATGAAAAATGTTTTTTTATGAGTTCCTTGTGATCAAGGGTATTTTATAAAAATAAAACTCATTTTTGAGAAAATACTTCATTTTTCAAAAATATTTTGAATTAAAAATAATTAAAATAATAAAAAATTTCAAAAATAAAAAATTGGTTCAAAATGAGTGGGAATGTCCTCAGATCACTTAGAATTCATTAGGACATTTTTCCTAATTTTTTCTAAGTAAAAAATAAATGTTGATGGCTTAAAAGTGAATTTTTCATATTTTCTCACTAAAATAATTATGTTAAATAAATTAAAAATAAATAAAATACAAAATATGATTCTCTGAGTTTTCTTAACTCAGAGGAGTCTAATAAAAATATAAAAAATAATTTTTTGTAATTAAAATACTATTTTTTTTATTTAAATAAATCATGAAAATTTATCTAAAATTAAATAATAAAAAAAATATAAGTTTGATTCAAAAAATCATGAAATTTTGTCTAAGTGTTTCTCTGACTTTAGGAAACCTCTAATAATCTTTTTTTCATAAATATGAATTTTATTTTGGATTATTAAATAAATTAACTTTTGAAAATCCTACTTTCTAAATTTAAATAATTATCTAAATTAAATCAAATTTTAAAAGGTCTACATATCCTCCTCTAACATTTTAATTAACTCATGGGTATAAAATTTAAATTTTCAAAGTCATTTGAGTTGTGTTTAAAGAGTTATGAGGTGAAGTCCCCCAAAGGCAAGGTAGTCATTTTGGACTTTGGCGCCTTAATCAAAATTTAGGGTTAACCAAGAATAAATGGGTAACTTTAATCCTAATAAATATGTTTGGATGATTGACATACAATGAGATTATAAGGTAGAAACTCACCCACCACTTTTGAACAACATCAAAAGATAATAATCTCTCCTAATCTTCATGACTTAGAAGTCGACAAATATCAAAAGTTTCTTGAGTGAGAGGCTTAAGCTAAAAGGATGATAATTTACTTTCCTTAAGCCCAAAATTGATGACAATGTGATCTTTAAATGAAAATACACATCACTTAAACTAAAATCTTAACCTTCACCAAATTCTTTATTATGATTGCTAAGGGCTTGGTAGTGACCTAGACTCGATATCTAAGCTCAATCGATTTGATTTGGAAGATAATTGGGTTGATAATCAATATCTTTAAACAATCCAAGTCCAACTTTACTTGTGGGCACCACAATCTTAAATAAATCAAATTTGCCTTAGGGGCACTCACTCACATAACACTTAAATGAAACATCATTTGATTAATCGAGTACACTATCCTTGGGATAATTAAATTGTTAAGTTTCACTAAGCAACAGTGTAGTCACACTTCAATCTCAGATGATTGATTGAACAATATGATAAGTTCAAAATGAACTCAAAATAATTCAAGAGAGCCTCATAGTAGTTCAGGGTTATATCTCGAGCACTTTGGAATCTTTGGGATGTTTTGAAGAACAAATTAAACTTATCGTGTTTTGTCCTAAAATCATCTATTAGGATCTTCCAAGATTCAACTAAATCATAACATGGGATTTGGTAGCTAAACCTTCATCTACTCATGCAATTTAAATTCCTTGCAATATTATATACATGCCTTGCAAGTACTGACCTTTTTGGAGGTGGAAACTAAAAGACTCGCCAGGTACGCTTTTACAGTTTGTAGTACCGTTTTCTCTTTTAATTTCTGCGATGTACTTTCATACTTAAAACTTGCATGTTAAACAACGACAACTTGCCTGAAAACCAAATATGCTATAATAGTCATAAAACCAAAACTAAATTAAAATAAACCAAGATAAAATTCACAGCCACAATATTCAAATATAAAACAACTCAAAATTTAATCACAAACATCACAAAAACAACAACTGTAACTAAATTAAGACGTCTCTATCGGATGATTGGGAATCCCTCAGAGGTGGTAACCTACGGTTGCTAACAAGATTTCCCACGGTCTAAATGAAAATATGGAACTCATTAAGTAGAGTTTAGTAAATTCATTTGGACTAAGTGAATCTGATAGAACATAGTGGTGTCGGAATGAGGAAATCGTAAATCAATTTCCTAACCGGTGTCGCTCTAATCAACTTTAACATGCCTCATAATATTTAAAGAACTTCAATCATAGGACCATTTGATTTGACACCATAACTTGATACACTAGAAAGCTCAAACTCATCACGGCAAGGAGCTTGGAGCTAGCAAAACATCTCTTCCCCAGCTAAATCAATTTTGTTCCTTAGAATTAAGTAACAAAGCCATAGGATTTTGAGGTTGTCTTCTTATGCAATATAAATCCTCACCTCATCTTTAGGGCTTTGTACAACTCTGATGTACAATCTAAGCCCTAACTCGTCTTAAGATTTTGAGGTTGTCATCTGCCATGACTTAAACCCTCACATCTTCTAGGCTATTTATGTGATCTTTTCACACGAATGTAAGCCCTAAAAAATAAAATTGGCAGGATACAACACCTAAATATTTCTCCTTAACACTAAAGCCAAACAATAAGATAGACTGGGAAGTCACCTTGGTTTTCCTTCGGATGTGTGACATCCCCAAGTTCTTCCATCTTTGGATTCTACAATAAATGTTCCAAATTTGAGCCATTTCCATTTCACACCTCGTTGAAAAGTCATATTCATTTAACTTGTTTAAAGATAATATTTTTCTGATTTTTATCGAGAGTTTTTTTAGATGACTTCTGTTATGTAAGATGTAATTAACTATAAGGGCTTGCCTTTATAGGAAGCTTGTCCAAAACTAGCTCAATATAAACCCTATTTAATTCTTCGTATTAGATAAGGGAACTTGTCGACAAATAAAACTGTTTCGCAGACCAAACAGATGTCATATATTTCTTTGTTTATTTGATCAAGCCTCATCCTCAAATCTTATGTTTATCCTTCGGGATAGATATAGGGTTTGAGATGTAGTACTCTTTCATTTAAACTATGAAAAATATGAGGTCAGCTTGATTTCATATTTTTCTAATATATATATATATATATATATA
>JXCR01126296.1:163333-202167 GCA_002079205.1 Phalaenopsis hybrid cultivar | reverse complement strand
TATAAAATGCTCTTCTGAGGCGGGTGACGATTTCGATTCCGGCGGTTGACAGCTTCCAACGGGCAACTCAATTTTTTAGTGTCGATAGCTTCTAGCGACTCCGCTGTGGACTAGCTTTTCTCTCCATTTAAATCAAGAATTATTATCTTCATACATCGATAATGTGTTCATGTCCCTCATAAACCAAATTACATTTCCTCCATTTGCATATTTTACCCTTTTCTATCTTGAGAAAGTACGGTCAACTCTTTTGGACTTTAGGACCGTCAGTTAAATCACCGTTGAACATAAAGGTTCAGGAGGCCATTAAGGACTTTTTAATCTTCATGTGGGGTCGGACCCCAATAGGTGTGTTGGTGGACTAGTTCCACCTGAGCACTGTGCATTGTTAAGTTGGTCCCGCACTAGGACCTAAACACTTCACATCTCCTTTTCGACTTTGATTTGCTATTTTGTAAATTAAATCAATTTGTGTCGTGCTACGCGCGCTTTTAAAGTTTCTTTATATTAATCGAAATTTTCTACTTTTAAACTACTTTTACTAAAATTTTAAAACCCCCCATAAGCTAAATAAAAAAAACTTACCTGGTCTACAGATCAACCTCTGTTAAATTTTAGTACTTGCACTAAGATTATGAGGTTTTGGCTAATTAGCTAACCCCAGAGCTGTCTCTTTTGAAGCTGTTGAAATCAGGTGCTTAATGCTAACTTTTCCTGCAAACTGTCGATGAGCTGCAACACCCACAATGTCGTTCCCACCATCCAAATTGGAAACTGATTTGAAGACCTCGAGGTCATCCTCGGGAAAACCCTGTTTGTCATAATGAAAGTCGACGCTCTAGAAGTTCAGGAGCCATCTGCTAAATTTAACATGAACTGCCTTCAAGACTTCCCTTCTTGTAAGAAGGTCAAGACTAATGCGGCCATGAAACCCACCGAGCCTACTGTTCCAGCTGCTGCTAAGGGAAAAGAAGTTATGATCATTAAAGATTCGACTGAGGGATTGGCTGTCTCGCTATCAGTATTTGAAATCGAATCAAGTTCAAAGACACTGCTAACTCGAACCCATAGAAGAAACCGTAATACCAGGGTTCAGAGGGCTACTAAAGCCCAGGCTCCTAAAGAGATACCTGTTGAGGAAGATCCTCACCTGGATGAGTCAAGATTACTGAAAACATATTCACTCCTGCGAGGAAGTAGATTCCATCCTTTAATGGGTACCAATGAGTATGAGAGTATCCAGAAATTTGCCGCTACTTTACCATCACTTCATGTATATGGTGAGGAGAGAAAGAAGTCCACTCCTATCACAGGAGTCAGTTTAATTTTCAAGAGATTAGCTGCCAAGGAAGATTGCTCAGTTAGTCAACTACTCAAACGAGTGGGACATGCAGTATCCCCTCGCATAAAGAAAGAAATTTTAAGGGACGTCAAATCTGCCAGACAATCTCAGAAATCAACTGAAGCTTTGCCTGCTCGTATTCCTGTCTGGTTCTACTTAGGGAGAAGAGTTGATACCGTCATAGTTACCACCGATTCTACTGTAACCAAGACCGCAGATCGTCGACCAGCCAAGTCATGACTAGGTCCAAGAATTCTACTGATCACACATTACAAGGATATTCCTAATGTTTCAGAGAAAAAGATGAAGAAATTACCCACTACTATAGTTGGTCTGCACCATGGGTAGCATATTTCTCCTCGACATACCGATTTTTCTACTGAGACACCATCTCAAGCATCACCATCAAAAAAGAAGATGTGGGTACCCAAGGTTGTTGTACCGATACGGTTCGGTAAGCCCGCAGACAAGATCATGGGATGAAGCTAGGGTCCGAAGTATCTGACATCATTGCATCAATTGCTAGTGAGATGGAGGAGCAATAGGAGGTGGCCCAGCAGGGTCCTCCAGATCTTAAGGCAATTCAAGAATCAATAATTGAAGGAAAAGTTGAAAAGCTCAAAGTTGAGATTTTTGAGTTGGCTCAGAAACACGGAGTTTTCATTGATGACGATGATGAAGATTTTGACTATAATGATTACCTCGAAGAAGATTTCATGGAAATCCATGTCATTTAAACCAGAGCCTCTACATCTGCGCGAGAGGCTCAACCTCTCGCCGAAGAGAACGCCGTAGATGAGCTGCGTAGGGCTATCCTCTTAAGGGATGAGCAAGACAACCAACCAGAGAAAATGATAGAAGAGATGGCCACAACCATGACCGCCATGGCCACAATTCAAGGACAATCTCAACCCCCACAGTTAGCCTCTCCATAGGTCAACCAGCTAGAAATTATACATATTACAGTTGAAGGAAGAGAAGTTGCCTCAGCAAACAGAGATGAGCAACCAAAGAAGGATCCTCCATCAAGCGCTTTGTCGGAGAAGGAATTTAAGCAAACGGTCGAGCAAGTTCATAAGGTCTTAACTCAATCTAAGGGTGGTGCATTTAAAGGGTTGACCCTACTCGGAAGAATTCGATTCCATACCCTTCCCTAAGGGTTTCATGTCCCAAAACTTTAAGATATTTGATGGGACTGGAAATCCCAGACAACACATTGTACATTTTGAAGCTAATTGTGGCAACACAAGAAAGTAACAAAGCTCTACTCTTCCAACATTTTGTCAGCATCTTGTCAGGGGTTGCTTTCGATTGGTATGCCGATTTGCCCAATGGATCAATTAAGACATTTGCCGAGCTGGAATAATTATTTGTAAGGAGAATTACAGGAGCGCAACACCATGTTTCTATAGGAGAGCTCATGATGGAAAGGCAAAAACCCAATGAGATTTTGGTGGATTACATCTTGAGGTGGAGAAACCTTAGCATGAAGTGTGAACCTCAGCTACAGGAATATCACTCAATTGAGATTTAACTCAAAAGTATTCATGGGCCAGTACCTTTCATGCTCAAGGAACTTACCATCAAATCCTTCGAGAAGCTAGCAAGACCAGCAGTCTTCAAGAAGAAATATAACATATGGATTCTCACGAGAAATCCAAGGCAACCAGAGTATTTGATAGAAAGTGAGGAACAATAGCGATTGTTGATAAAGGAAAACAACCAATGAATATATATCCAGAAAATTTTTGCCAATCTTCACAACATGCTCAAAAACAGAGTAGCCAGTCCAACCAGCGACCGCCTCAAGGAGGATCATCCTGAACAGAGAATAAAAGAATATCTTTGGCAGAATGACAAAAAACAGTGTATTCTTTCAAAGATGAAGTCATATCCAAAATGTTTAGAAGTCTGATGAAGAAGTTTGAATTCAGACAACCAGCGACTGCCTCAAGGAGGATCATCCTGAACAGAGAATAAAAGAATATCTTTGGAAGAATGACAGGAAATGGTATATTCTTTCAAAGATGAAGCCGTATCCAAAATGTTCAGAAGTCTGAATTCAGACTACCAGATCCAAAGAAACCCAAAGAGATCGATAAGAAAGATCAACCAAATTATTGCCCATACCACATGTTGCTTGGGCACACTATAGAAGAACGTTTCATCTTTAAGGATTGGCTCGAGAGGAATTTTAAAGAAGGGAATATAATGATCACGAAAGAATATTTAAAAGAACCTGAAAAAGGTTCCATAAATATGATTTCGGCTGGGTCAATTTCTCCGATTGATCCATATACTGGAGAAGATGGAGTACGACTTAGGACAAGCTCAAGAGTGTCCTAAACCAAATCCAGGATTTATCAAAACAATCTTTTGCATATACTAGAAAAGATGGATGAAATGCAGTTTGGAGCAAATCGTCCTAGAAAGTATTGAACCAATCCAGAATGCTTAAAAAACAAGCCTCCATTCAGAATCTTCGGCCTGCCGAACCCAAGACAAAGATTTCACTAGGGGCTGCCTCTGCTAGACCAGTTGTCTCGAATTCAGGGAGGAAAATCCTAGAACCCCTGATTTTGTATGATTATCTTTTTATCCTTCTGGGGTCTTATGAATACAATGATTGTGATTTTAGTGACGTTTTAACTATTTCTGGTGATAACGTATCTGATTTTGACCAATCTAGCCTCGATCTTAATTCTCAAAATGATCCTCAAATCGTACTTGAGTCCAATGAACTCACTAACAAGACCGAAGAAGACATCGATGATACCGCTTACGACAGCACTAGGAGTGAGGAACCAATTCTCGAGCACCACGGTGCACCACTTGCCATTAACTTAGATCTTTCCGACAAAGAAGAAATATTGAAGATTTGACAATGATATCTCAAGAAGAAGAAATTACAGAGGTGAACTTAAGAAGTGAGAGAGTATTACCCCCAAGAATATCTCCAATAGATAAAGGAAAGCTAATATATACTCGAGATAAACTACCTCGACTTCCACCACTGGAAGAACCACATAACCAAGAGAAAAATAAACGATCATACAAAGTGGATTACAACGTGTTAACTCATCTCAGAAAGTTTTCGGCCAGATTAAGCATATACGACGCTCTGATCCTATCAAAGGAGATGAGAGAGTCTCTGGTTACGGCCTTGCTTGACCCAGAGATTTGTTTAGCCCAGTTTGTCAGTACATCCTCGGATGAAGTTTGCTCGTTGAAGGAAAAGTCTGGGGTAACTTCATAGATGAAGATTTGTTGCTCGTTACCGCTGACCATAATCGTCCACTCTACGCCTCCATTTACATTGGTAGATTTGTGTTGTCCAGAGTCTTAGTAGATCCTGGAGCATCACTCATATTGATGATTCTATGGACATTGGCCTATTTGGATATTGAAGCTCAAGAACTTACGACTGATAAAATGATGCTAAGAGGATTCAACCAAAAGGGAGAGAGAGTCATTGGATCCATTACATTGCTTATGAAGGTTGGAGCACTAGTAACAACCGCTAAGTTTCATATCATCGTCGTCGAGACCTCTTTCAACGCTCTACTGGTTCAACCGTGGATTCACAAACACAACATGGTTCCATCGTCTCTACACCAATGCATTAAGTACTAAAAAGAGGGACAAGAACATTGCATCAAGGGAGATCTACAATCGTTTTCAGTTCATCAAGTTTGTATTCATGAAGATGCTGCCTACTACGCGCCTCTAAAGAAAACTGTCTTCTCTCTTAAAATTATGACAAATAAAAGTGAAGATTCAAAATATTCACAAAGAGGAGGCCATTCATCTCCGCTTTAGCGATCTCCTACTACTCTTTTGCAACAAGTTGGTGGAGGTTCTTTTAATTCGCGCACCCGAGATTGAGGCAGGGGACGTGGATGAGGAAAACCAACTTAATTGTTGGACGGACTAATTCAACCATCAACATTGATGATGAAGACAGTTCCAAAGATGAAATAATGATAGCAAAAAATAAGAAACATCAGTACGAGATATCCTTAGAAGATGCAGAGAAAAGCGAATATGAGATAATTTATAATCGGATAAACCACTATGTGAACACCATGACCCTTACACCGATTCTCCCTCAAAAGGTCGAGAGTTTAGAGGTCAAGGAAGTCCGTAGCGCTGGTTCAAAGCTGATTAAGTTTTATCTTGAAAATCATGTAAACTTGGATGATGATCCTAATGAATTAATGGATTTGTCTTTTGGATATTTTTTGCCTTGTGTACAAAAGTTAATTCAACAGGGACATTTTCCAAAACAAATACCGAAAGATAAATTATATCTTTTTGAAAAATTATGAAATGTTAAAAGTCGAACTTTCAACTCAAAAGAGGGTCTCAGATTTGGTACAGTCGGGCTAGCCGATGATTCAAAATTTTGTATGGTTATTACTAGTGAATCGGAAGGGGATTGCTTCGATATAAAGGATGACTCTACTGATCAGCTGATAGAAAATGCTCTGCCAAAATTTAAGAAGGAAATTAAATCAACTGTTGATGAATTGAAGGAAATTAACCTCGAGACTGGAGAACAACTCAAGCCTACATTTATAAGTTCTCTACTCAACGATGAAGAATCTTTACAACTGATCAAATTCCTAACATAATTCAAAGATTGCTTTGCATGGAGCCATGATGAGATTCCAAGACATTCAACAGAGTTTGCAGTTCATAAACTCGGGGTAGACAAAGATATGACCCCAGTGAAACAAGCTCCCAGAAGAATGCCTCTCTAAATAGAGCAGCAAATCATCGCCGAGGTGAATAAATTAATAGACGCTAACTTTGTAAAAGAAGAGCAATACCCCACATGATTAGCTAACATGTCCCAGTTAAGAAGAAAATTGACAAATACGTGTTTGTGTCGACTTTAGAGATTTGAACAAAGCGTGTACAAAAGATGAATTTTTGTTACCGATACCAGAAATGATGGTGGACATTACTTCTACACATGAAATCTTCTCTTTTATGGAAGGATCGTCGGGATACAACCAAATCAAGATGACTCTCGAAGATGCAGCACTTACAGCCTTCAAACCACCTATCAGGATTTTTTTGCTACACAGTGATGTCGTTCGGCCTAACTGTGTGTATCCCGACGTGCAATGACAAAGATTTATGTCGGCCTCATTCACAATCAAGTGAAATGTTATGTGAATGATTTGGTCATCAAGTGCAGGCAAAAAATAGATCATTTGTACGGTTTGAGGATCATGTTCGAACGGTTACGACGATATGACCTTAAAATGAATCCTTTAAAGTGTGTTTTTGGCGTTACCTCTGGGAAGTTTCTAGAATTCCTTATCTGTCCTCAGGGAATCGAGATTGACCCAAAAAAAGATTAAAGCTATCTTGGAAATGCCTCCTCTTAAAACCTTGAAACAACTACATTCCTTCCAAGAGAAGTTGGCATATCTGAGACGCTTTATTTCTAATCTCTTAGGTAGGTGTCAGCCATTCTCGACATAAATTAAAGAGGACGTCATATTCGTTTGGGAAGAGAAATGCCAGTGGACCTTCGAGGACGTTAAACAATATTTAATGACACGTCTTATCATGACAGCCCCTATCCCAAAGAAACCTTTGATACTTTATACCGAGAACTTAGACAGCTCTATGCCCAAATCAATGACGAGGGTAAAGAAAACGCACTCTACTACTTGAGTCACCGCCTAATACCAACGGAGATAAGATATCCATCTATTTAGAAGCATCCTCTCGCCTTGATTTTTGCAGCCCAAAAGCTTAAACATTACATGCTTTCTCATAATATTACTCTAATTTCAAAAGTTAATCCGTTGCAATATTTGATGACCATACTAACACTCTCCGGACGTCTAGCAAAATAGTCGATGATCTTATTGCAGTTTGATATAACTTTTGTTCCCCTCCGTGCTATCACAGGGCAGATTTTAGCATACTTTCTCGCTGCACATCTACTTCTAGCTGGGTCCCTTCTTAATGATGAACTACTAGATGAGCAGGTACTACAAATGAAATTCTTTAGTGCGCAACGCTGGGAAATGTACTTTGACGGTGCTTTGTCAGCCAGAAAGGACAAAGGATCAGACACAATTATACCAGGCAAAGTAGGTATTAAATTTATTTTTATCACGCCAGATAAGGGTATGCTGAGGTTCTCATACCACCTGACAGAGTCACGTACCAACAATGAAGCAGAATATTAAGCCTTAATTATCAGATTAGAGTTGGCAATCTCGATGGATATAATAGACATTGTCATCTATAGTGACTCACAACTTGTCATCCAGCAAGTCGTCAGACAATACAAGATTTTGAAACCAAGAATAGCAGAATACCATCAATACATGGTGAAGCTTGTTTTTGTTTGTTTTTCTCTCTTTTATTTTAGAAGGAGTCGCCAGCTTGTCGATCATCGTATACTTCCCCTATCTGAATAAATCTCCATCCTGAATCATATATGTCATTCGAAGAGGAGAGGAACCGAATAAAAAGAGACATACGTCAATGCGACAAACAAGAGAAAACACAAAAACGTGGAGAGTCTACGTGCGATAAACCTCGCAGGGATAGGTTAAGAGTGTCCGCCCAAACAAGATCGGGCGAAAGCACCAAAAATCGATATCCGCAAAATAATACCTACATAGACTACCCATAACCAGAGATTCAGGTGTAGGTGTCTTTCTGGGGTCAAGAGCACTCCCAAGGGGAAGTATCCCACTTGGTTAATTACATCTTGGGGGGTACCCAAGAATACTCTCGATAAAAGGAGTTCGCTTGGACTATCGTGAACCTCGGGCAATAGGTACTCAAAGGAAGGTTATTACATGTGGGAACGGTCCCGATGCTTTGAAGCTCGTGTTAAGCCATCGGGCAGAGAGTGAGTCTCTCACATCCCGAACGAGTAGCGGCTCATCGACACACGGGGCCCACAAAATAACCTAAATCATCTTAACCGGGATATCCCAACACGTCAAAGCACGTCCGGGCCATAAGGGCAGAGGACAAATCGTCGTATCCGAAATATCCGGACCAAAGGGCAGAGGACAAATCGTCGTATCCCAAATGGGCGGCAGCTCATCGGCATCAGGCCGTCAAGGTGATATCAACGAGGTCAAGGATCGACAGGGCTCAAAGGGGCTCAACAAAAAGGATGGTAGAGTGATCCTAAAAGGTAGAGGTAACTGAGTCGGGGTACCACGGATCCGTCATCCACAACTACTAGGACCCTAAGTCTACCTGGTCTTGAAGGTAGTCTACCCAACACGTCCTGAGATCCCCGGTTAAGCAATACATGAATTGCGTCGTCCACGGGAACCTCGGTAGCCCTAAGGTCAAAGGAAAGAAACTCTATCCTATGACTAAAAGCTGGAGCTCCAAGAGATGGGACTTATACCTGGCAAAGTGGCAAGGATGCCTCAGGAAGGAAAATAAAATAGAGGTGCAGCTACAAAGCTGGAAACGCTCCAAACAAAAGGATTCATACCCTGTCTGGGTCAGGGAGTCTTCTAACACCCTAGGCGCACTAGACAACCACCTATAAAGAGGTATGTTGGGCCAGTCAGGTTGAAGAAGCACGGGGACTCCTCCTTAGGACATGCAAATATGGATGCAGTTATCTATAGCGGTCCTTAAGCATTGTGGAGACCCTATTAATATAAGCAAGAAAGTAAATATTGTAGTTTTTAGAGCTTGAATATTTTTAATCCTAATTTTTAATTATCTTGAATATTTTATTTAGGATTTTGTAGAAAATTACAATTTTAGAATCCTTAATGTTAATTTCTTGAATATTTTATTTAGGATTTTGTAGAAAATTATAATTTTAGGGTCCTTAATGAGCCTAGATTATATCGTGAAATCCCAAATCACAGAAAAAAAACAAGGAAAACACATGCAAGTGCAAACATGCAATATGATGCAAAAAGCAAAAAAAAAAGCAAGTCAAATCAAAATAATTAACAGGCCGGTGCCGCTGGGTATGCAACATATCCCAGAAAAGAAAATGGCGGCCGGACTCCATATATACATGTCCGGTCCTTATTTTATACATTAATATAAAATGTAGAATTAAGATACGGGGCACGAGCATCAGCTCCTGGTCCCCTCCACGTGGTTCCCGCGCCAAACGTCTCGGAACCTGTGCCTGTGTCTTATTTCTGCTATAGGACTCTCCTAGACTCTAAAAAGTACAAAGGAAAATAAAAGACTCAATCCTGCATGAAAATAAGTGTCAGCGGGAAAGCTCACATGCAAATAACGTATTTTGAGTCATGCCTTAAAAGTGGGGGAGCTAATAGCACCTGCAAGCAAAAATGGTCAGAAATCATTATTTGTTTCCCATATAGCGGTACCTGTGTGTGTGCAAATAAATAGGCATGGCTCCCTGCAGAAGAATGCCCTAACATACTACCACACATATGCACCATGCAGTCATATCACAAGCACAATGCAGAAGAAAGATACCTGACTAGAACAACCAATCCAGCAGAGAACAATAGTCAGACATCAAAAAGACTACCTAGCACCCTAAATCCTAGCCTAGTACACCATCTAACAAAAAGTGCGTCAGCCTAGTATCTATGTGTGGGGTAAGTCTGGGTATAGTATGACTTTGACAGGGTCGTCATACCGACCCTATCCTAAAGATCCGAAAGATCTAAAGGGTGTCACTAAGATTTGTGATACGAGTTAGATCTATTAGATCTTTAGACCGATGACTTAACTCGCATTGCTCACCGGAATCAACCCAGCAAGCAATGCTCGTTAAGGCATCGCGACCAACACGGGGTCACTCTCCTAACGAGTCTGGCTCGCTATCCATGCAAACATGCAAATGTAAATGCAATCAGTCATGTGACAGAAGTGATGAGTTTACCGTGAGGCAGTGACTCAGGAAACGGTGGGCATGCCGTGAAGGCATCGGCCCGAACAAATGGGTGTGTCGTAGCGACAGTGACAAAAAGGGATGAGCGTGTCGTGGAGGCAGTGGCCTGGATAAAGGTGTACCGTAGCGGCAGTGACCAAAAGTGATGGGCGTGCCGTGGAGGCAGTCGCCCAAAGAAAAGTGTACCGAAACGGCAGTGACCAAAAGGGATGGGCATGCCGTGAAGGCAGTAGTGACCAAAAGTGATGGGCGTGTCGTAGCGACAGGGGCCCGAAAGATGGGTGTGCCGTGGAGGCAGTGACCCAAAGAATGGTGTACCGAGGCGGCAGTGACCCGGAGACAGTGGTGATTCTCACTGAGGAGCATCACCCAAGTGCAAATGCAAATGCAAACACATATGGTGCAACATTGAAACATACAATCATGCGATACAATGCAAAAGCAAACAAACATGCAAGTGATCTGTCGACCAGATCATGGTGGTTGATCGAACCAAAGTGATCGGTCGATCGGGCCGGGAGGGTCGGTTGAACCAAAGTGAGATGCTCATCAGGCCGGGGCGGCTGATCGAAGCAAAGTGAGAAGCTCGTCGGGCCGGGGCGGCCAGTCGGAGCGAGGTGAAATGCTTGTCAGGCCGGGGCGGCTAGTCGGAGCGAGGTGAAATGCAACATGCACCAAGCAAAAAAAACGCAGTATGCAACAAATCAACATGCAGGTAGCAAACCGGGCTAGTGCTAACGACCTCACTTGGGAGACCTAAGGTTTAGACCCTTGGATATGCGGCACCGCCGCCTCTTGCTTTGGTGAGGAAATGTGGGAATTTCACCCCGGATCACCAAGGGGGAAAATCTCCACGACGTCGCGAAATAGGATAGCTACAAAGCTTTTCTCATTTCACGAACTCCTCCAAAATTTGCAGAGCGAGCCAGCTAGAAAGCTTCTCTCGCTTTGCCAAGTCCGACTTCCCAACTTCTCCAAGTAAAGTTGGGGAATTCAAAGCAAGGGGAGTGAGGGACTCCTACCCATCAGGAATTGTGCTAAGGCTCACAACAAAGGGAGACAGTCGGCTCTATGGAGGGATATTTGGCCAAGCACAGGAAGTCCTAACCTAAAGGCTGGCTCTAGGAAATTCAATGATCCATCACGCAAGCACGCCGTCGCGCCGGCGCACGCACCCCGTGTGGGCGATCGAACCCACACGCCTAGACTCCACTATTCCTAAAGCTGGCTAGCATGTAGGAAATTTCACCACCGTGATGGTTGCAGACGCATTTCTTCGCTCGCTCCAAGCTCGCCAACGTCCAATCCATGCTCCAGTGTGTGTCGTAGGGCGTGCACAGGACAATAAAAAAAACGGGAAATTGTCAGAGCAGGAGGTATGTGAAGTATCAAAAATAAATAATTTAGCATATAAAAATATGCGACCCAAAAAAAAGGTACCTTCGCGAGAGAGGATCGCTCGACGACGGTGAAAGAGAGGAAGCTTTTCTCGCAGAGAGGAAGCTTTTCTCGCNACCAAAAATAAATAATTTAGCATATAAAAATATGCGACCCAAAAAAAGGTACCTTCGCGAGAGAGGATCGCTTGATGACGGTGAAAGAGAGGAAGCTTTTCTCGTAACGGAAAAGACATCCACACCTCTCCAAGGCGATGTATCACCGCTGCTCGGCGACATCGAGGTGCTCCGGCAAAGAGTCCGGTCGCCGGGAAGATAAAATGGCGAGGTGGAGGAGTTAGCTCGCCGGCGGTGCGCATCGAGAGCGAAAGAAACACGGAGGAGAGCCCAAAATCTGAAGCTCTCCTCGCTGATTTTCACCTGTATAAATTCGACGCCGGCGAGGAGGGAAGCCAGCGACGAGGAGGAAGAATCTCAAGGTGGTCGGCCAAGAAGAAGAAAGAGCAGGAGAGATGTTTCACTGGCCGTTGGAGGAGCTTCGGAGGCCGTAGGGGAGCAGGTGCGAAGAGCTTTGCCGGTGAGAGGAGCTCCAGCGTCAGACACGAGGAGGCTGGGTAGGCTTCGCGGACCGGATAGGGAGCAGCCAGATATGCAAAATAAATGGAGAATGAGCGTCGCCGTGGAGGGAGGAGACGCCGGCGGTGTCGCCGGCCATGGGTCTGGGGCGAGATTCGCGAAAGGAGCAAGTGGCGGCTAGGTTTTGGATGGCAGCGATAGGGAAGAGGATGAGAGGAGTAAGTTTTTATTTTATATATAATATATATATATATATATATATAATATATTATATAATATAATAATAATAATTATATTATTATTATAACTATCGTTCGCATATTCTTCTCCCGTGCACGTCTTCGCGGCTAAGTGANCGTGGAGGGAGGAGACGTCGGCGAGCTCGCCGGCGGTGCCGCCGGCCATGGGTCGGGGGCGAGATCCGCGAGGGAGGAAGAGGCGGCTAGGTTTCGGATGGCAGCGAGATAAAGGGAGGAGAGGCGTGAGTTTTGAGTTATATATATATAATATAATATAATATATTATATAATAATTATTATTATTATACTATTATAATTATCGTTTGCCTATTCTTCTCCCGTGCATGTCCTCACGGGGAATTGGAGGTCCTTCCTAGCTAAAATCGACATTCCGGACGCGTTGGCTCAGTCCATTTCGTCATTCGGGGTCATCCGGACCACTTTTTTGACCATCGTGTCCAAAACGATAATTTACACATTTTTACCCCGCCCGCGAAGCCGTAGCGAAGTGGACGTCCTCCGTAAGCAAAATCAACATTTCGGACACACTGACGTGGTCTGTTTCATCATCAGAGGTCATATGGACCACTTCGTCAAGCGATCGGGTCAATTCAAGCCAAAATTGCATGCTATGCGCCACATAATATTTGTTGACTCGATCAGAGTCTGACATGCCAAATGCTGACCGGTCTTCACCTAAGCGAAAGTCATAGCCTAACAAAATGACCCTTACTACGTGCCCCTCAACACGCATAGAAAAGGTGTCGGGTAGATATCTGAACTACCGGATGGCTACGGACAGGCCATAAACTATCCTTAGTCATGTAGGTGGACACCCTACATTCGTGACATCAAAAATTGATGCCAACAAAGCTGCTGGAACAGATTATCAATGTAAGTTTCTACCGGATTCCTCGGGGAGATAATGCCCATGCTGACGCTTTAGCAAAACTCGCAAAAGAGCTGACATGTCCCCTGGAGGATTCCATTGATATCACAGTACAAGGAAGACAAGCTTTGTCTCGGATCGACCTCAAAACTCTACACAAGCTAGGGAAAGAAGAAGAAATGATAATTATGATTGCGAATATCAACGAAGATTGTCGTAAGCCATTAATAGCATATTTTTATACTGGAAAGCTGCCAGAGGACAAGTTTGAAGCACATCGCATTATAAAAAGGGCTATGTAATACGCTCTAGTAGGTGATGTTCTCTACAAGAGATCATTCAACCAGATGTGGCTATAATGTTTAAGCAAAACAGAAGCACAAAATATTATCAAAGAAGTACATGATGGATTATGTGGCGCTCAATAGTTAGGGTTGAAGATGAAACTGAAGATCAAAATACTTGGATATTATTGGCTAGCAATGATGTTCGCTTGCATGGATACAACCAAAAGATGTCACCAGTGTCAGGTGCATGGGGTGGTCTTACACTAACCTCCGAATGTGCTACACCCAACCGTTGACTCGTGGTCATTCGAGTGTTGAGGCACAAATATAATAAGTTTGATAGACCTTCTATCCTCTAAAGAACACAGATTTATACTTGTGCTGCAGATTATTTCTCCAAATGGGCAGAGGTAGTACCGTTACGAGAGGTTACGACACAACACGTTCTTCAATTCTACAAAAGCTAAATCGTATACCGTTTCGGAATACCGCAAAAAATAATTTCCAACAATGGGACAGCCTTTAAAAGCACTAAAATCAACAATTTCGTCAAACGACATGGGATAGATTTGAGATACTCTAAAATTTACATCCTAGAGCAAATGGTCTGGCCTAATTCTTCAATAATAAATTGATACATATTTTAAAGAAAACACTGGACAAAAATAAAAGAGATTGACACAACAAGTTACTAGAAGTTTTGTGGGCTTATCGGACAACGTTCAGGACTCCCACTCAGAGCACACCCAACATGCTCTTGTATGGGTCCGAGGCCGTACTACCATTAGAAGTTCATACGCCGTCTCTCAGAGTCGCTGTCGCCAACCAGCTTACAGAGAAGAAAGTGCAAAACTCAGACTTGAAGAATTAGAGAGTCTTGAGGGAAAATGAATTGAAGTACAACAACATTTGGAGCTTTACCAGGCAAAAATGGTACAAGCTCATGACAAATTGGTCCGCCCAAGGACATTCAAAGTTGGTGACCTTGCCCTCGTGCTCAAAAGACCCATTCTTGCACACCGCAAGATAGGTGAAAAATTTGATCCAACTTGGGAAGGACCATTTGTCGTTGAAAAGGTCTAAGCAGGAAGAGCCTACCAGTTAGTGGATTTCCAAGGCGAAAGACCCATGCTGCCAATCAATGGACGATACCTGAAGACATACTAAGCAACCTGACATTGCTTAACATCGCTTGATTTGAAATTTTGAAAATTTAAAAATTTGATTAATCTTGTGTTATCTATTTGGCAAAACATCTGTGACGAGGTCCAAAAATTTTGTAATAAGATTAACCTCAATTTAATAAAAATTTTTGAAATTACACACTTCAATTTTCTCCTTTTAAAACTTGATATTCTACTAAATTAAATGAAATATACACATAAACAAATGGTTTTCTCACCAATATAAAACTAAAATTTTTTTTAATAAACACTTTGTTTAGGTTTTATTCATGCTAAGTTTCAGCTCACTGATATTTTTCCTGTCGTCTGCAGAGAAATGTCAGGCCAGAGGCTGATCTTTTCTTTAAAGATGACTTAAACCTCACACTCAACAAAGAAAGGGTGTCACAAGGCAGCACCATAGACTTCGACATGAACTTTAACAAAATCGACATGGACTATGAGGGTCTTCTGATAGATGTGGTCAGTTGTCAGGAGAAAGAAAGACTAACCTCACTGCTAAGGTTCGACGCCAGAAATAGTTCTTCACTGAAGGGGAAAAATGTAATGGTACAACAAGACCCGGTGAAGGGGACCAGTCGCCTACGATCCATGATAGTTATGTCGACCGTAGGCCTAGTCGCTGCCAATAATGAAAGACTTCCAGATGCACCACTACGGAGGGCTCACCACAGAAACGCTAGCCGCCAAAAAACATAGGGCTTTCCTACGCGAGGAGAGGAGACGCCAGAAAGAGGCATAGAACTTGCTCACCCCTATCCTTGAAGGGGATATCTATGATTCGGAAATGAGAGAGACCTCTTCCAGCCTGCCTGCTATAGAAGATGAGTCAGGATTTGTTACAGAGCCAGAAATACTACCATCTTTTGATGTTCTTTGTACGGGTTACCTGACCTGCAACGTCAAAATACTGACACGTATGTCAGCCATAGTGGCATTCGTGGAGTGCCCGGACTGCAATGTCCTCCACCTTGAGTGCTACAGTACTTTAAAGGAATACACATCCTCTTATGATGGATTTCAGACCCTTGATTATCCGATGAATGCAGAATCATATGTCACGTTGGGTACAGAGCCATATAGCCCATCGGATGCAGAATCATACATTCTGCTGCAGACAGAGATAACACCGACCTGGATTCGCGTCAACGCTGAAATGAGGGAACATCCCCGACAGCCACCGATCATCAGTACCACAAAATACTACAAAAGGAGCAAGGAAAGCAAAAGGGACTTTGAATTCTAAGAAGAAGTGCAAGGTAAATTCATCAACATATTAGAAGGATTGGAGCTATACACCAAGATCTTCTCCAAGAAATATTCTTAACTAAATTTTTTATTTGAGAGATAGAGGTCAAGCAGGCCTGCTAATGGAAAGAATCTATTCTGAGCCATGAAAGTGGATGCAAGGAAAGAGCAAGATCACTATACATTACGACTACCGTTACAATTTTACTAACAATAGACAAGGAAATCCTACTGGGATTCTGAGACACGATCAAGTGGACCCAATACCTCCCATGATAAAGTTGATGATTAAAAGAATGGTCAGATGGAACATACTGTTAGCTGACTGTATTCCAAACAGCTATATTATCAACTTATGTGATGAAGGAGACTGCATACCTCTGCACATTGACCATCATGACTTTGTGAGGCTTTTCTGCACAGTATCATTCATGAGCAAGAGAAATATCCTATTTGAAAAAGAAAGAGATATTATCGGCCCTGTTGAATTCAGAGGGTCCGTGGAAATTTTGCTACCTGTTGGTTCAGTACTAGTTCTTAAAGGAAACGGAGCAGACGTTGTCAAACATTGCATTCCAGTGGTGCGACACCGCAGGGTGTCCGTGACTTTCCAGAGGATGGATGACAACAAAATGCCATATAGATTCCGAACAGACCCGGAGCTAGAAGAACTATTGTCATACGAGCCATGAGAGGGTTGCACCTCTAAGAACATACAAAGGGAACTCTTATCTTGGAGCGTGGCTTAGAAGGTCAGCTCGATCAGGAGCTTGCCTCACCAAATATAGACGCTTAGAGGATTCCTTTTTAATGCATTTCTGTTACAGCTGATTAAAAATGTTCAACCTATTATATGTACTTGGCATTGAATATTTTTTGATGTACTTTGATGCAGTCAACATAATTGTACTTTTTGAGGCTTTGACCTACACTCAATCTGTAACATTTATTGGAGCAGATTAATAAAATATCTTTCAGAATTCTATCTGTTTGCTCAATTGCCCTTTTGGTGCAATAGATAAAAGCTATGAATCATATGTTGGTTCGAGATTACAATGAACAAAGAACAAAACAATAAAAACTTAATAATAAATTTCAAATAAAGCACTCTTTTAAAAATTAATCAACCCACAAAAATTAAATTTTGGAAAACATATTTTGTAAATTAAATGTGATAAAAACAACAAGAAAAGAAAATAAATCTGTTGAGTCTATGCTCTCGTTTCGAGGTCCCTTACTCTTTGCTCAAGCGGCACGACTATCCTTGTTTACATTAACTCTTGACATCCTTGTGAAATTTCACATTCTATGCAAAACCTCACAAAATTTTGCATATTTTCCTCAACAATGTCACCTTTTTTCACATGACACATATCTATCGGTTCAACACCATAATCTCTTTGTAAATTTTAATTCTCATTTTGGAATCCATCCTTAACTTTTGATTCCCTCCTTTTGAGATCGGTCCCTAACTTCCAATCCTCTTTTTGAGATTGATCCTTAACATTCAATTCTCATTTTGGAATCAGTCCTTAACTTCTCATTCCCTCATTTCGAGGTTGGTCCCTAACTTTCAATCCTCTTTTTGAGATTGATCCTTAAATCTCAATTCTGTTTTGAAATCAGTCCATAACTTCTAATCCCCTCCTTTTGAGATCGGTTCATAACTTCTGATCTTCTTTTTGAGATTAATCCTTAACTTCCAAATCTCATTTTTTTAATCAGTCCTAACTTTTGATTCCTCCCTCCTTTTGAGATCGGTCCATAACTTCTGACCCATTTTTGAGATTGATCCTTAACTTTCAATTCTCATTTTAGAATCAGTCCTTAACTTCTGATTCCCTCCTTTTGAGATTGGTCCCTAACTTGTGACCCTCTTTTGAGATTGATCCTTAACTTTTAATTCCCATTTTTGGAATCAGTCCTAACTTCTGATTCCCCCCTCATTTCGAGTTCAGTCCCTAACTTTTGACTCTCTCTTGAGATTGATCCTTAACTTTCAATTCTCATTTTGGAATCAGTCCTTAACTTCTGATTCCCTCCTTTTGAGATCAGTCTCTAACTTCCGATCCTCTTTTTGAGATTGATTCTTAACTTTCAATTCTCATTTTAGAATCAGTCCTTAATTTCTAATTCCCTCTTTTCGAGGTCAGTCCCTAACTTCCGACTCTCTCTTGAGATTGATCTTTAACTTTCAATTCTCATTTTGGAATCAGTCCTTAACTTCTAATTCCCTCCTTTCAAGGTTGGTCCCTAATTTCCAACCCTCTCTTGATATTGATACCTAAATTTCAATTCTCATTTTGGGATCAATTCTTAAATTTTGGTTCCCTTCTTTCAAGGTCGGTACTTAAATTATGACTCTCTTTTTGGAATCGATACCTAAATTTCAATTCCCACCCTGGGGTCAGCACTTACATACTGATTCCCATCCTCTATAAAAACCTGAAACTTGATAACTCAAACCCACTCTCCAATCCCCAACGAGAGTTCTTACTTCTTGACTTTGATCGAATATTCACTTGTTAATTCCCCAGCCGAAACAAATAGCACACACAATTCTATACCTCCTTCTAGGTCTGTTGACTTAGAAGTCTGTGTTGGTTTTGTTGATCTCGTCGGTCAATGCCAATACGCGCGGTGTGCTTGCCCAAAACACCACACCTATTGGGGGTTCATTTGTTGACCTCACTTTTGATTGAGGTTTCGTTTTTCATCTTTAGTAGCCTAAGGTCTAGCCATAAGACTTTTCTATTGACTATTCTCAGAAAACTAGAAGAGGAACCCTCACCATTAGAAATTCTACACTCCTCTTTGCTCAACTTGAAGTTCCACATATTGGTCATAACATCTAACACTTAGTAGGTATGATCAATATGGGGGAGCTCAAGGTGAATACCCATAGGACTGCTTGCTCTTAGGGTTGACTCTGGGTATTGGTCTAGGGCTAAAGCACTCACTTACACCCACTTGCACTCACTCGCAATCCCTCACAACCCTAAATTCAATATTTGTTGACTTTGATCCCTTGATCCTTGGGAGACTCATATAGATAGTCCCCTAAACCCATTAGTCCTAGGCTAGAGTTTAGCTATGACCAATACATAGTGGACCCAAATGGGAATATTATTTATCCATAGCTCATGTAGGGTGGCTGAAACCCCAACCCTACCAAAATACCCAATTTAACCTTTCACCCCCAAACTTACCCAAATTACCTAAATACCCACAAATCCCAAATTTGGTCAAAATCCTCAAATTCATCCAAAATACCCAAACTTGTTCAAAAGTCATTTCAAATCTTTTGAAAATAACCAAGCTACCCAAAACCATCCTAAATTCTGAATTTAGCAAAATACCCCAAAAATTACAAAAATTACAAAAATATCCTTAGCACCTCAAACCTTCTGAAAGCATCCAAAATCACTCCAAATGTCTCCAAAACCCATTTGGATCCCTCAATTGAACCCATTTTGACCAAAACACCCAAATTGCCTTTAAGGGCCCAGTTTCCCCAAATTTACCTCAAATCTCCATGAAGTTGGTCCTAATTTTCTTCAATTTCAATCCTAAACTCAAATTCACCTTCCATGTGACCAATTTAAACCAAATACAAGCTCAGTTGGTCGTGCTTTGAGCCCAAGTTTGATCTAAGTTAAACCCCCAATTTTAGTTCTATGGCCTAATTCCATTAAATTGAACCTCATGGCCTACTCAATTAGCCTCAATTTGAATCCTAAACACTTCATAACATTCCTACACGTTAAGCTTGACCTTCAATTGGCCTTTTTGAGGCATCGCTTTCATTTAATTTTAACCCAAATCCAAAAATCCCCAAATTGGCTATGTCTCCCATTTCCACCAAATTGATTGCCCTAACCCAAAAATTGACACCAATTTATGTTGAAAAATTCTTCATGATGTTCCTTTAGATCATTTTCAAAAATCAATTTGGACTTAGCCCAAGCCTAGCCCAACCTAGGCCTAAGTCTAACCCAACATACCCAAATTGACCAAAATTCCAAACTTCTTCAAATTGAACCCCCAATTAAACAAAAAATCATTTCAATCCTTCACCAAAAATCTTCATTACAATCATCTACACAATATTAATCAATCAATTGGGCTCAAAGTCATGTCTAGCCTAACCCAAATCCAACTTTTAGCCATCTGAACCCAAAATGAACCCATACACCAAAATTGGTCTGACCACGCTAAAGTCACCAAATTTATGACTCCACAACCACTAAGCTCCTCCTAAGGACCAGGCTAAATCCCTTTAGACCAGCCATGACATGTTATGGACCAATAGATCTCCAAATTAAGAGATTTATGCCCATTTATGGTCCTTAACCAAAATCTTCCCCATCATCACTTTCCATTGAGGTTTAATTATAATTAACCCTCCCATTGGCTCACCTGACCTCCTGGCCACCTCCCCTGGCCATGCCGGCCAGCCTAGTGGCTAGAAAACACCAAAACCGAGAGCCCCAAGATCAAATTCAAAACCAAACTCACCCATCTGAGCTGGCCAATTCCAATTTGCTTTAGCACTTCAAAACACTATACCTAAGCAATATTTTCCACCCCCAATTGGCTCTGGCAGCCAGCCTAAGCCATTTTTATTTAAACCTCACCTCCATGGCCAAGTGAGGAAAGCTAAAATTTTCTCAAGGAGACCCCTTTAAATTGCTCCCATAGCCTCTTTGAGACCCCCTTAGTGCAATCCAACCACTCCTTTGCCCTAATTCCCTTGCCAGAGGTCAATTTTTCAGCTCAAAACCTTGCCGGAGACAAGATAGAACTCTCCACACCTCCACGTCGTACAAAAATCAAATTAAACTCACCCACACCTTCATCACGGTGAGAGGAGAAGAAGCCCCATCAAAGCCCCCTCACAGAGAGCCCCGACACTAGACTTTGATCAATACCCAAATTTGGCCTTGATCGAATTTGGGCCCAGACCTTCCACCATAAAAAGAGACTCAATCCCTAGCCTTCTTGGACCTCTACAAATGTGTCGAGCACCTCTGATTGAAGCTTCACTTCTCAGAGCAATGGTATTGGACTCCCCCTCTTCTCGAGCCTATTTTCATTCTCCATTTGATTAGAGTTGATTTAATGGCATGTTTACAGTATCGATGTGTTCGTCTCACTTAGACGAGTCTATAGGATGAAACCCGAGGAGATTTTATGGAGTCTAGAGGGAGATCTTAAGGTTTTTGTGTGAACGGTTCTCGGGTTAGTCTATTTGAGGACGATGATCCACAATCATTGGATCGCGTGTGTATCAAATGGAGCTTTGATTGCGCTGGATGAGAGCGTGGTCCATAAGTGCGGACTGACTCAGATGGCGGCGTCGAACCAGAAGACGCCGCGTGGAGCTTCGGAGACGACGAGAGCTTCTAAAATCCATGTCTTGGTGTAAAAAAATCACAAAAATAAAAAAATACCCTATTGCTCAGTGAACAGAGGAGAAAAATGTGGACCAAAAATAAAAATTATTTTTCACTCCCTGATTTTTAATTAATTAAATACGCTCTGCAGTATTTTACTCCATGACTTAAAACATTTAACCATGGCTTGGAATTTTAAGGGTTTATTCCTCATGACAGAGGCCATATCTTCTGATTTTTTCAAGGTCAGAGGACATCTCTATGCTTCTAACCCTAATTTTCAAGCTAAGGTGACCATTTTGGCTTATTTTAGATATATAAATCAAAATATTACTTGAAAAATTATGAGAATAATTTTAGTAGATTTCTCGTGGCCAGAGATATCTAGGAAAAATATTTTGATGCTTTGAATCATGTTGTGAATTTTTATACTTAGTTAAATGTAAATACATTGTGTTAATTTTTGTAAATTAAATACATTTAAAAAATTAACAAAATGAACTCCATTTTGTTCATAAAAATCATGTCTACCAATTGTTAAAATACCAAAATTATTTCACTTACTCTAGTTACTAAAATGGATTTCTCAAGGAAACCTTGCTTTTTGTATAAAAATAATTAAATTAAAATAAATATGCTCAGAAAAATTATGAAAATTATTTTTGAGTTTCTTGTGATTAGGGGCATTTTATAAAATTAAAACCGATTTTTGTGAAAATACTTTATTTTTTAAATATATTTTGAATTAAAAATAATTAAAATAATCAAGATTTTCAAAAATACAAAAAATGGCTCAAAATGAGTGGGAATGTCCCCTGATCACTTAGAATTCATTAGGACATTTTTCTTAACTTTTTCTAAGTTAAAAATAAATTTTAAAAGCTTAAAAGTGAATTTTTCATATTTTCTCACTAAAATAATTATATTAAATAAATTAAAAACCACAAAAATACAAAATTTAATTCTCTAAGTTTTTTTGAACTCAGAGGAGTCTAATAAAAGTATAAATAATAATTTTTGTAATTAAAAAAGTATTTTACAAAAAAAAAAATCATGAAAAATGATCTAAAATTAAATAATAAAAAAATAGAAATTTCATTCAAAAAATCAAGAAATTTTTTCTAAGTATTTCTCTGACCTTAAGAAACCTCTAATAATTTTTTTTTCATAAATATATATTTAATTTTGGATAATTAAATAAAATAACTTTTGAAAATCCTATTTTCTAAATTTAAATAATTATTTAAATTAAATTAGATTTTGAGAGGTCCACATATCCTCCTTTAACATTTTCATTACCTCATAGGTATAACATTTTAAATCCACATTCATTTGAGTTCTGTTTAAAGAGTTATGAGATGAAGTCCCCCAAAGGCAAGGTAGTCATTTTGAACTTTGGCGCCTTAATCAAAATTTAAGGTTAACCAAGGATAAATGGGTAACTTTGATCATTATAAACATGTTTGGATGATTGAAATACAATGAGATTATAAGGTAGAATCTTACCCACCACCTTTGTACAACATCAACAGAAAATAATCTCCCCTAATTTTCAAGACTTAGAAGTCGACAAATATCAAAAGTTTCTTAAGTGAGAGGTTTAAGCTGAAAGGATCATAATTTAATTTCCTTAAGTCCAAAATTGGTGATAATGTGATATTTAAATGAAAATACACATCACTTAAACTAAAATCTTAACCTTCACCAAATTCCCTGTTATGATTGTTAAGGTCTTGGTAGTGACCTAGACTCGATATCTAAGCTCAATCGATTTGATTTAGAAGATAATTGGGTTGATAATCAATATCTTTAAACACTCCAAGTGCAACTTTACTTGTGGGCACCACAACCTTAAATAACTCAAACTTGTCTTAGGAGAACTTACTCACATAACTCTTACATGAAACATCAATGATTAATCGAGTACACTATTCATGGGATAATTAAATTGTTAAGTTTCACTAAGCAATGGTGTAATCACACTTCAACCTCAGATGATTGATGGAACAATATGATAAATTTAAAATGAACTCGAAATAATTCAAGAGCCTTAAAGTAGTTCTGGATTATATCCCGAGCACTTTGGAATCTTTTGGATGTTTTGAAGGACAAATTGAAGTTATCGTGTTTTGTCCTAAAATCATCTACTAGGATCTTCCAAGATTCAACTAAATCATAACATGGGATTTGGTAGCTAAACCTTCATCTACTCATGCAATTTAATTTCCTTGTAACATTATATACATGCCTTGCAAGTACTGACCTTTTAAGAGGTGGAAACGTGAAGACTCGCCAGGTACGTTTTTACAGTTTATAATATCATTTTTTCTTTTACTTTCCACACTGTACTTTCATGCTTACAAACTTACATGTTAAACAACGATGTCACCCTGAATGAAGACCAAAACTGCTAGGGTAGTCGTAAAACTAAAACCAAATTAAAATAAACCAAGATAAAATTCACCGCCACAACATTTAAATATAAACAACTCAAAATTTAATCCCAAACATCACAAAAACAGCAACTGCAACTAAATTAAGACGTCTCTATCAGATGATCGCGAATCCCTCGGAGGAGGCAACCTACAGTTACTAACGAAATTTCTCATGGTCTAAATGAAAATATGGAATTTATTAAGTTGAGTTTAGTAAATTTATTTGGACTAAGTGAATCAGATAGAAAATAATGGTGCTAGAATGAGAGAACCGTAGGATCCCAAGATCCTAACCGATGTCGCTCTAATAAACTTCAACATGCTCAATAATATTTAAAGAACTTTAACCATAGGGCCGTTTGATTTGACACCATAACTTGACACACTAGAAAACTCAAACTTGTCATGGCAAGAAGCTTGAAGCTAGCACTGTAGGCAACACGACCATCTTCAACAGCAAAACATGTCTTCCCCAGCTAAACCAATTTCCTTCCTTAGAATTAAGCAAACAAGCCATAGGATTTTGAGGTTATCTGCTTATGCGACATAAATCTTCATCTAATTTTTAGGCCTTTGTACAGCTCTGCTGTATAATTTAAGCCCTAACTCGTCTTAGGATTCCGAGGTTGTCGTCTGTCACGACTTAAACCCTAACATATTCCAGAATATTTGTGTGATCGTTTTACCCGAATGTAAGCCCTAAAAAATAAAATTGTCAGGATACAAAACCTAACTATTTCTCTTCAAAACTGAAGCCAAACAATAGGATAGACTAGGAAGTCACCGAGGTTCTCCTTAAGATCTGTGACATCCCCTAGTTTTTTTTCCTTTGGATTCTACAGTAAATGTTTCAAATTTGAGTCATTTCCATTTCACACATCGTTTGTCCGATATCTTTGAAAAGTTCTATCATTTTGACCTCTTTGAAGATAATATTTTCCTGATTTTTATCGAAAGTTTTCTTAGATAACTTCGGTCATTTAAGATATTATTAACTATAGGGGTTTGCCCTTATAGGAAGCCTGTCCGAACCCAGCTTAATGTAAACCATATTTAATTCTTCGTATTAGATAGGGGAACTTGTCGGCAAATAAAATGGTTTCGCAGACCAAACGGACGTCATATATTTCNTTTCATATTTTTCTAAACTTATATATATATATATATATATGTAAATTAAATGTCCTTCCGAAGCGGGTGACGAGATTTCAATTCCGGCGGCCGACAGCTTCGAACGAGCAACTCAACTTTTTAGTGCTGACAGTATAGTATAGAGAACTCAATCATATGTCCTTTCTATAAGCAATAAAACATAAAAGACTTCACTTCAAATCCTTCCTTACGATTCTACAAAAGAAACACATGTTGAAACTCTCCTCTTCGACCTTTCCTCGCATCATTAAAACTTTGTCCAAGAATTACACACGTAGAGATAAATTCCATCAACGCCCAAAATCACGAATATAAGAAAATTGAATTGAGGAATTCTAACTGGCGCGCCTACACCACTCCGTGGCGCAAATATTTTATGTGCTATGTAACCGGTTACCTAGATGTTCCAAGTAGGACACGGCGCTACTGCAGACACAGTAGTGAGCGTGCCGCACCCTTAGTCTCCAGGTGCGGGTGCGCCACCTAGGCACGGGTATGCCGCCCAGTAGTGAGTGCGCCGCATCCCTTAGTCTCCAGGTGCGGGTGCGCCACCTTGGCACGGGTATGCCGCCCAGGAAACCTCCAGTTCCTTTCAAGGAAATCTCCCATTGTCGTGTGCTCTTGGCTATTGTGGGTGCTTCAAGCTCCACACCACTACAAAACCATTAAATTCACGTATTTGTACCTAAATCAAATTCGTAACTATGAAATTGCTTAAAATTTAACATAATAATGTTAATAATAACAATAATATTAGTACTAATAATAATATATTATTGGAAATTTGACATAAGAAAGAACATAATCTGTTGGCATGTTGTGAAATTTGATAATTGAGTGACAATTTAAAATTTAGGGATGGAAGAATATTAGTTTTAGATATCGTCAATATTTGTGGGTGATGTATGTAAAATGCTTTGATTTTATTACAGTAATTTTGAAAAACTTTTTTTAATGATAATTCTTCTTTATTAGGATATAATTTATAGTTAGCTTTTGAATTTACACGAAAACACCCATTTTTTTTTGTCATTGATTACTTATACAACATGTTTTGCTTACCAATTTGAACGATTTTAACTCACATTAAATTTTAATCTAACTTATGGAATGAATTTTCATTAAGATATATAGTCATATTCTGACTTAGGAATTCCTTTGTACAGCAGGAGTACTTCGATGATAGCATAATCCAAAAAGCGGATCCTCCCTCCCTTCGAAGGTTTCCATTAAGAAACGACTGCTCGAGCAGCAGCCATAAGGCTTTCCAATATTACTCTGGCGAGAAATGCCGGTGCTGCTCTACCGCATCACAATGCACTCTACGCCTCCTCAGCTCTTCCGTTACGGCGCCAGCGACTCCGGCGAAGCTTGGACCTGAAGCTTTCTCTCGGAAACATGGCTCCCCAAATTATATGTCAAACACACAGTCGTTTGTTGGCAAGCTGAGATCGCAGAGTGCCCCACGTCAGCGAGCCGAGGTGGTGGCGAGGACTGCCATGAATGACATTTTGGAGGCGGGGATTGTTCCCGTGAGAAGGTCTTGCTCGCAGATTCCGGATGCCGTAAGGTTTAGAAGTGCGGTGGTGAAGAAGCTTGTGGAGAGGTCCAGGGAGATCTAAGTGGTGAAGCGTGATGGGCCATGGCTTCGGGTTGTTTGATTTTTCGTTGTAGTTTCTTGAGTACTTAGTGAGCTTATGTGGGACCTGTATAGATTTTGCTTTCGTTGTTCTATGCTGTTTATATAAAATAAAATTATAATTATTCTAAATTAAATAGATAATTTGATTAATAGATATAGTATGCATGATATTACAAATATGCTTGTGTACATGTATAGTCATACTTCTTATGGCGTTTTTTTACATACATCAAACTATGAAATCACTGCTAAAAAGTATGGAGTAAAGCAGCTTTTTTTAGAAGGGCGAAGTATGAGAAAAAGAGCTTAAATTTTGCAAGAGAAGAGGGAGATTTTTATTACTAAAAGAAGGTTTGAGTATTTTTTGGCTTGTTTGATAATATCATGGTAATGTCTATTTATAGGCATGAGAAATTAAATCTTGAAACTTCTAAGCTCTTATATTTCTTTCTAATTTAAAAATATAGTGTATTGATCTCATTTAGTAGAAATATCATAGAATTTTCTACTTAAGGCTAGATAAAATATCCTAGAATATTAGGAGCAAACATCAATCATATCACTCATCAATGTGAATTTCAATTGCTTCAATCATATTGCGTAATAGTTCAATTTTTTTTCTCTTGGAAGTGCCTTTGTGAATATATCTGCTAATTGTTCTTTTCACAAACAGTGCTTGCGTTTAATTTCTTGATTGGCTGCATCCGTTCTAATCAAATGATGCTTGATACCAGTATCTTTAATTCTACCATGTAATATTGTCGACACGATTTTGGGTTGTGGAGTTGCCCGTAAGAAGTTGTCGGTCACTAAAATTGAAATCCCGTCGCCCGCTCTGGAAGGATGTTTTAATTTACATATATATAGTTTAGAAAAATATAAAATCAAACTGACCCCATATTTTTCATAGTTTAAATTAAAGAGCGATGTACNTTTTGGAGGCGGGGATTGTTCCGGTGAGAAGGTCTTGCTCGCAGATTCCGGATGCCGTCAGGTTTAGAAGTGCGGTGGTGAAGAAGCTAGTGGAGAGGTCCAGGGAGATCTAAGTGGTGAAGCGTGATGGGTCATGGCTTCGGGTTGTTTGATTTTTCGTTGTAGTTTCTTGAGCACTTAGGGAGCTTATGTCGGACCTGTATAGATTTTGCTTTCGTTGTTCTATGCTGTTTATATAAAATAAAATTATAATTACTTCTAAATTAAATAGATAAATTTGATTAATAGATATAGTATGCATGATATTACAAATATACTTGTGTACATGTATAGTCATTTTTCTTATGGCGTTTTTTTACATGCATCAAACTATGAAATCACTGCTAAAAAGTATGGATTAAAGCAGCTTTTTTTAGAAGGGCGAAGTATGAGAAAAGGAGCTTAAATTTTGCAAGAGAAGAGGGAGGTTTTTATTACTAAACTTTGTTGAGTATTTTTTGGCTTGTTTGATAATATCATGGTAATGTCTATTTATAGGCACGAGAAATTAAATCTTGAAACTTCTAAGCTCTTATATTTCTATCTATTTTAAAAATATAGTGTATTGATCTCATTTAGTAGAAATATCATAGAATCTTCTACTTAAGGCTAGATAAAATATACTAGAATATTAGGAACAAACATCAATCATATCACTCATCAATGTGAATTTCAATTACTTCAATCATATTGGGTAACGGTTCAATTTTTTTCTCTATTGTTCAATACTCACACAGTGCTTGTGTTTAATTTCTTGATCGGTTGCACCCGTTCTAATCAAATGATGCTTGATACCAGTATCTTTAATTCTACCATGTAATATATGACGTTTACCATTGCTATAGCTGATTTGCTATCACAATAGATTTGTGTCGCTTCTTTTTTGTGGTTCACCTATATCTTTCAGTATTTATTTTATCTTTATAGTTTGGCTTGTAATTGTGGGAGTTGTAATATACTCAAGTTCACCTGATGAATGTGCAATGATTGCTTTTCTTTAATGACCAAGAGATTATTCCCTAGCCTCGTGTGAAAAACATATCATGGGGTGTTCTTTATATCATCTGTTGATTTTTCCCAATCAGTGTCAGTATATCCAGCTAATCTTTAGTTAGGAATGGATTCAAACCAGATGCCATAATTCTTCATTCTTTTTATATATCTAATTGCTCCTTAATGAACTTGGTATGAACTTTGCATAAATCTTGAGAGTAAACTTCTTACATAAGCGATGTATGGTCTTTTAGTTGTTAGATTAACTAATTGTCTAATGAGACTTTGATAGAATGTGTTGTCGGCCATTGGTGCATCATAATCCTTCATAAGTGTCTTGTTATTTAGTGAACCAGCTACTATCTTGCAATTGTTCATTTTCAACTTCTTTAAAATATTTTTTTGTATTTATTTTAGGAAATGAATACCCTCTTACAGTTTGAATTACTTCTAACCCATGAAAAAAATGCATCAATTCTATATGGGTCATCTCGAATTTCTTCATCATATTTTCTTTAAAATTTTTTGATCATCTACATATAAGGATATAATGAGGGTTGGCACGCCTAAAAATGAGTTATTTTTTTATATAAAATTTACGCACCTTTTTAATAATATTACACTTTAATTGGAAGGTATTTTGCAAGTTTTTGGCTTCAGGTACAAGAAATGAAGTTTTTGAAGAAAATGGAGCAAAAATCATGTAATTTGGAGTCAAATCGAGCAAGGAAGAAAATTTTGATATGGAGGATTTTGATGTTTTTTTTCTTAATATCCTTTACATTTATCACATGTTTTTGAATTAAATTACAATTTATAGAAATATTATTTTCATGTTTATCTTGTAGGTATAACACTTTGAGCAGATTGGAGCTGAAACGGGGTGCTGTCAGTAAGGTGGCGCCTAGAAGCAAGCCATGCTTAGAAAACAGTTGTGAATGAATCTAGACGCCCCAATGAGATTATAAGGCACCTTTTAGGACTTGGGAAGACACTTTTTGGAATTTCAAACTCTTGGAAACTCCAAGATCGTCCAAAGGTCGTAGATAGGAGTAGTTGTAGATTTCTACATTTTTTTGAGAGATTGGCGAGGGATTTTGAGAGATGTGTAAGGAATTCTACGTGCATTGTGTGGATCGACATAATGCTTTGTTAGAGGGATTTTCATCTTTCTTTCAGAGGAAAAAGTCTAAGTATTGTGTTCTTCATTATTTTATAATTGTTGTAAACACTTTCCAGTAGATTTTCTTTGATTCAATGAAGTTTTCTCTTTCTTTTTCGTGCTTCGTGAGTAGTTTTATTTACTCTTTTCATTTTATACAAAGTAATGGAAAGATTAGAAAAAATTATTTTAAGATGAAAAATGTGTATTTCTATGTGATGAGTAATATCTCATTTGCTTCATTTACAATCTTAAGTAGCAATATGTTACGTTAAAATCTGTTGTAAGTGATACTAAAACTCGGGAGAGTGGTGATATTGCAACTTGAGTGCACCCATATTGTCTGATTGGCTATGGTGAAGTATTTTAAGCAGAAATGCAAATTTTAAGGAAATATAATTCATGACATGTTTCTACTAGGAGCTTCTAGGGGACAGCTAGTTGTGTGAAACTAATAGAAAACTCAACGTACCTATACACTCGGAAGAGGGTAAGTAGACATATATTCCTTGTTTGCACATAATTTATTACATAATTCTATCAGTTCTTTTACTGCTTCTTCCATCATCTTTATTTTACATTTCTTTTGTAAAAAAATGGATGCACGTTTAGGAATTTAGATGTGTGTAGAAGTTTTCTTATATTATAAATGTGATGGTGACTCGCTTGAACTTCATTTATGTTACAATTTAAGTCTTTTGTAATGTTAAAATTTGTTGTAATTGAATTAGGATCTTAAAGGGTAGTGTAATTCTCTACTAAGCGAAATCATGTTAACCTCTAGGATGGAAGGGAGCCAAGTTCTTGAGGGAGTGCAAATAGATAAGAAGATATTTTTTAACGGGAGTAGAATTGGTGTTTCTAGAGTGACATGCTAGATTCTTAACCAATTTGGTCTAGAGTTTCAGACTTAAGGCTTGATATTAGTTCTATAGAGATGTCACAGTGGGTAATTTAAAGGTGAGAGGTGAGAGGCTACAATCTATCCAACATAACCAAGGATTTATGGAACAAACTTTAGATTAGCCAATGTTCTTTATGCACTCGGGAGAAAGTAAAGAATATGTATGCTCCTATTTGTCACTAGCCTTCATTCTTACACATTATCTAGGTCATTGCATGTGAAAGGTAGTTTGTAACATCTCAAAATTCTCCAAACCAATTTCTCTAGTTAGGTTTATCTTTAGATTTAGGTTTTTATTTATGAGTCGTTATTAGAAAAACACCCTTAATCATCATTCCAAATTTAAGCCTACCTGTAGTAGACTAGAATTAGACTAAGCGATTTTTACCTCACTTCTCTAGGGAATTGATATTATGATCTTAAAAGAAAAACCTGTACTACTTGAAATAATATGTGCACTTGCGTAGTACCCCTAGTGTGTGATCTACAAATTAAACTATAAACTTTGCAACATATTTGTTTTGCATACTAGCCATCATAATTAAATTGGGTCAAGTTTTTTGGTCATGGAATCAAAATACCTGTGAATTGAACGGTCAGATCAAGCATTTAGTGTCGTCTTTGGAGTTTAAAAATGAAGTAATTACACATATATGTATGCACACATTCTAGGGGGCATCATGGGTGTAGCTTGTACCTTGATCCTTAAAGTATAATATTGACTCACTTTTGCTCATCTTGAAGCCTTAATTTATGAAATGGTTGTCGATTAAACCATACCAAACTCTTGAATTTTTCCATAATCCTTAAAAAATCTTTTTTAACTTAATAACTTTATCTTCTTGACCTTGTATTACAAACCATGGAGGTTGTTCTACATATATATTTTCTTCTAAGTAGTGATTTAGGAATGCAAATTTTATATGTAGTTGATATATCTTGCACTTATATTGTGCTGCAAGTGCAACCGTTGTTCTTATTGTATCATATCATGTAATAGGAGCAAATGAATCACTGTGGTAAACTCCATTTTTTGTAAGTATCCCATGGGAATTAGTCTAAATTTATATAATTGAATTTATTTATCAGGATTGAGTTTTGTCTGATAGAACTACTTGATCTCCATCATCTCTTTTTATTCTGGAGAGTCTACTTGCTCCATTCTCTTATTTTTCTTAATCAACTTTATTTATTCTTCCATTAATTTTCTCCATACTTCTTGCTTTGAGGCTTCGTCAAAGTTTTTTGGCTTTATGATTGTCTGATTACAATGCTAATAGGTTTCTACTAGAATTTTGTTTTTTTACGTAGTGATTCTAGTGATAAATTTGCATGTTGATTTACCTCTTTTATTGGTGGCTATGTTGATGATCCTTACTGATTATTGATTTCATCAACTTGTTGATGTGTTATTGGCATTTTTTGAAACTCCTTTCAACCTTTTCTAACTCCCAATTGATAAACTTCTTTATTCTTAAGCTATAGACTCAATATCCTTTTGATTGAGTACTATAGCCTATGAAAATTCTCATTTCTATTTTTTCATCTAATTAATTTCTTTTATGTTTTAGAATGTGAACATAAATTATACAATCAAAGAATCATAGATTATTTGTGGATGGCTTCCTTCCATTCCAAGCTTCAATTGGTGTCTTGTCTTTTATCATTTTAGTTGGACAGCTATTTAGTAGATAGATTGCAGTATATACAACTTCAGCCTAAATAAAATTTTGAAAGGCTCATATCCATCAGTAGGATTCTTGTTATTCATGTTATATTTCTATTCCTACATTCAAAAACTTCATTTTAATTAGGCGCTTATTAAACTTTGAGTTTTCGTTCAACGCTTTCATTTTCATAAAACTTATTAAAGTTATTAGAAATATATTTTTTACCTTTATCACTTTGTAATGAATTCAAGTAGTAACAACTTTATTTTTCAACATAAGTTTTATTATTACTATTATTATTATTGAAAATTTCAAATACTTATGATCATTCTCACAAGAAATAAACCCATGTAATTCTTATGTTTTCATCAATGAAAATGATGAATTATCTTTTTTGCTTCAGTGATGGAATATGCATTGGTCCACAAATGTCAGTTTGAATACGTTTTAAATGCTCTTTTGCTCTCCATGCTTTGCTGAATTCAAAATGGTTTTTGGTGATGTTTATTGACCAAGTATACTTTTCATACATCATTGATTTCATTTATTGTAGAGATATCTCTTATAATGTATTTTAATTGCAGAATCTTCATCCCATGAAAGTTGAAAGACTTAAGACATTTTTCCATAACCATGAATCCTCTATTTTTGTCTTCATTGCCACTTTATTTATGTATCTCTACTAAATAGGAAAGCAGATGTTCTCATTCATCTTTATTCTTGTAATTGCAAGGGATTTCTTAATTTTTTATATTTTGCAAGACACTCCTTCCAAATTCAAATAGTGCGCTTTCTCAATGATTTGACCCATAGTGAAAGGGTTTTGATTGATGTATAGCACTAAAAGTACATCGTTGATGTACCTCTTCCATTTACTCTTGTTAATAGTTATGAATCTTCTTCCTGTCACCTCCAGAAAATCATCATTTCTTATTTTTGACCTTTTCTTGGCTTTTTTAAGACTACAAAATATTTCTTCATTTTTTATCTTGTTGTTACTACAACTACTACCTATATAACATGCATCTCTCTTGTCTTTTAATGCAACTTGACAAGCATGAAAAGGATTTTTATCTTCATTTTTTTTCTTATGAGACAAAAGCTTATTGACTTTTCTTTAATTGAAAAATGTTTTCTATGTGCCCCAATTTCTTAAAATTTTAGAACTGTATTTTTTTTAAACCAACAATATTTTTACAAATGACTTTTTTTTTGTACATTTCAAAAGGAGATTATTTATAACATTTTACTTGATTATTTTAAAATTTAAAATTTTCTTATAATTTTTTCCCACCTTTATATTTATGAAAACATAAATTTATTCTAAATTGAATGGAATTTTCTATAGTATTCTGACTTAACATAATAATTTTTTTTTCGTATGCTTCAGAACACCTCATTAATTCTATTAGTGATAAAATTTTTAGATCTCTTAGTTACTTAATTGCATAAATTATTGTATCATGTTTTTATGTATAAGAAAGTCGTATTATTAATTCTTATCCCCTACCATATTTTGTGGCTACATGGGCACTCATTTGATTAATGATTTCCTTTATCTTGGAATAATAATATTTTGTGGTATCTTTATCTCTCATTCTAAGATTCTCATAATCTTCTTTAAAATTTATTATTTGATGGAGCTCACATTCTTAGCCCTTTCAACTGTTCTAATAACATTTCCCATACTCATTTTATAGTTGTTGGCCTTGATTCGAGGAAAGATCTCATCAAATATTGCTTGTTGTAATATAAATAATGTTTGAGAGTCTTTTTGTTGACTCTCTTAAAACTCCTTTAATTTTTTGAAACACTCAGTATCTTCTAGAACATTGAATCCTTCTTCATCAATCATTCACAAATTTTATGAGCGAAATTAGTGGTCAGATTTTTTTATTATGTATCCACCATAGATCTTGGAAGATTTCAATCTAAATGACCTGATACGAAACTCAAAGAATGGATTTAATCATTCAGATGTGAAAATCTTTATGATATTTGGTTATAAAAAAGCACAAATTTTCACTTAACTTACAGATGTATGATATGATTTATTTTATTTTGAGGGTTGGTATCCATATGCAAGCACTTCCTCATTGTTAATTACATCTTAAGAGTTATGGCATTTAAGAGTTCTTTTGATTAAACCTTTGGCTTATATCTTTCATAATCTTCAGTAAGTATCTATGAGCCGCTAGAAGTTGAGGATTCAAATGGAAAGAATTAAAATGTTTTGGTTGGAATTGGAAGATTTGGAAACGCTATGGTAAAAATCAATTTCACTTGAGCTTTGATTTGAGTTGGTTGAGTTTAAACTCATTTGAGAGTTTTTTCTTGGTTGATATTCAGTTTGATTGATTTAAATTTAGTTTTAAGTTATCAAAATGATTTTTTAAGATTGTGCTATAATTTTTCTGAATATGTCGAAAAATTATTTACTTAGGTCTTTTGAAATTGATCTATTATTAATGGTTAAAGTGGTTAGGTCTTTTTTCAAGTATATTTTTAAAATTTCCTTGAGGAATATTAGATTTCATTTAAGCATTATTATACTTATTATCATATTTTGCCTAAGTTTATTCGAGATTTAATATTGCTTGTTATTCATTAAAGTTAATTAAAATTCATTAAATTTAATTGAATTCAATTTTAAAGTTTATTTCAAAACTTATTATGCGTTATTTAGTTTTGGTTAACATTTCTTAAAACTTATTGTTATTTATTTATGTTTGCTAAAATTTATTTTAGATTCATTAAGCATGTTAATGGTTATTAAAATTAATTTGAGTTTGTTAAAATTTGTCAAAGTTCGTTAAAGTTCATTAATTTTTTTTTCTTTTTTTGAATTTAAGTTGAGTTTGACTTATTGAAATTCATTTAAATTTGTTGAAATTAGGATTTATTAAAATTCATTTAAATTTGTTAAGTTTTTTTAAGTTCATTATGATCATAAGATAAAATTGGTTTAAATTGATTAAGGTTTATTGAATTTTATTAAATTTGAGTTCTGAATTTTAAGATTTTCTAAACCAAAGGGTTTGGGCCAAATAATGTATCAATGAAAAGTAATAATTCTGACATTGAACTTGAGTTTGAGGTTTGGATTTAGAGTTGATTAAATGTTGTTTTTGAATTAGTTTGAAATTGATTTGAGCTGAGCTAGAATTGGGTTGAAATTAGGTTGAGTTTAAATTTTGTTGATTTGGATTGAAAATAAATTTAGTTGAATTGAAATTGAGTTGCGTTGGAATTTAGTTAATTTGGTTCTAAATTGATTTGAAATTAGAATTTATTTGTAGTAATGTATGGAATGGAGTTGACATTTTGTTGAGTTTGATCTTAAACTATGGGATAGAAGAGGTAGGGATTTCTAGATGAAGGTAAATTCATAACCTGAAAAGACTCTCAAAAGGAAGATACGATGTGAACTTACCTAAATTTTTGGGAATAATGCCTCTGATCAAGATGTTCAAGGCTTTCCATCATCTCATATGCATCAACATTCTTAGACTATTATTCAATAAAATTACAAGACGTCTCCCTTATTTCCATAATAATGACTTTCGGTAGATCATCCACTTATTAAGTGGTTTGGGGTACCATTTTTAGCAACCCTACTTAAATCCTCATAGATACCCCTGTAGTCTAATTGGGTAGGCCATTTGTTTTATAAATCCTAGTTTTTAATTCTATTAATTAGGTGCCTACTAAACTAACCCAGGCTTCAAGATTGGAGTAATCTAGAATGTGTGTGAACATAGATTTTCTTCAACATTGGCCAACTTAAGGTTCACAGTTTGGATCTAACCTAGGCTGTGCTTATGAAATTTAGAGTTGATAAATTTTAATTATTTTTAGGTTTAATTATAACTCATGATCTTTTTGATTCTAAGTTTGTTGGTTATGTGAGAAGATCATGGTTTAGAGATTCCAATTTTCATAAGTTATTAGTTTGTGTCAATAATCAGGGTTCTCCTAATAGATTTTGTTTTATATCGTCAATGTTATTTTCCTCACTCCATGGGTTGCTTTATAGTATTTTGTTTTGTGTTTTTGAGACTTATATTAAAACCAATTCAAATTAAACCTTCCAAGTCTATGCTATTCATATTTAAGGATCACTTATGTACTCACTAAGAATATATTTTTTTTAATACAAAAAGATTTTTTCAAAAAATATATTTTTCATTAAAAAAGTGTGAGCAATACAAATTTATTTATATATGAATTATATGGACTTAAAATTGTCCAAGGCTTATATACCCAAAGTTTTATGCTATGAAATTACATATTTCTTGGGAGAAACTTGTTCATTTTTTAGACAATTTTGTCAGTGAATATATAGGTATTGCAAAGGATAAATTTGTCAAGAGAGCCCAATAAAGCTTATGAAAATTTTTTATTTTAATTATTTAGCTGAAGTGGAGTTTGGTTGTGATAAAAATATGTCTTTTTCTTCTTTTTAAAGGAAATCGTTAATTTAGGAAACATTTTGAAAGAAGTTTAATTTTGAAATAGGCTTTCAAATTATTGTTTAAATAATTTGAAAAATGTTAAAAATTGAATTTCATTAAATAGCTTCTTTTTCAGAAAGGATTTCAAAAAGTTATAATTTTAAGAAAATAAAGTTTAATTATAAGAGTTCATTGAATGGGTTTAATTGTTTTCGTTTTAAATTTTTTTCAAGTGTTCCTTTTTAAAAAAGGAAAGTTTACTTGAGCATAAATCTTCAACTTTAGAATTTAATAATTTTGAGCATAAATGCTTTTGGGATTTTCCGATTTTTTTGTTTTTTATTATAGAAATGTTTAGAATTTGGAAAAAAAAGACTAAACAGATCTCGAATATTTAACGATTTAAATAATAAAAAATGACATCATAAGTAATATGTCATTTTGAAAGATCAGAATGTAACTTAATAATGGGTCCAATTATTCAAACTAAGAAATTTATGATATTTACTTGGCCTGTGAAAATACCAAAAGATTGTTTCACGTATAATCCAAAGATTAGATAAGGTTTAAATTATTAGAGTTGCTAATTTTCTCTAGATGCAATTTGTTATAGTTAATTACATCTTAAGCGATCTAAATCACTTCAAAAAACTCTCAATTAAGATTAGGGTTATGTCTTCAAGAATTAAAATTTTAGTTTCCATGATTTATTATAGAAAAATCAACTGAGAAAAGCACTTTACGGAACAATTATTTATGAAACCCAATGGAATGAAAGTAGGAGATGTCGAAGATATTAAGGAAATCTCAATGATATCTCAACTGTCATATGATTTAACTTTATATTTTTGAAATAGAAGTTATTCAAAGTTTCAATTCTATAATTTATTTAGAAAATTATGACTCATATCACATGATATAAGTTCATGAAAAGGCCTAGGAAAGTGAGGATTTATGTCGCGATAAACGAGCAACCGTAGAATTCTAAGACTAAAGGTGATGTTCACCAAAGAAAGTGAAACATTGAAACATAGTTTAAAGTAAAAAACATCACTTAAGCAAAACATGTAGAATTGACTTATAACTCTGCCTAGAAAGGGGTACCATCTAAACCACCTAAACACTTAAATACATGATAGGAATTGTTTATTCCATCATTTATAACACATAAAGCCTTCTTTTGTCAATAGAACAAAACTGGTTTACTTATATTAATAAGTTGTTTAACACAAATGACACAACAAAGTCATAGTTATACATCAATACAAAAAAAACACATTTCAAGTAGTACTAAAGCCTTAATAATGACAACGTTAGTACATTACAAAAGAAACCTAGTTACTAACATAAACATCTACCTAAGGAATCATTTTGGACCAATTTTGAACAATGGTGTCACCATCCAAGAAGTTACGGTCAAAAGCATGATAGAAAGGAGGACGAGAAATGTCCAAAGCAAACTTATCATTAATTCACTTGTTGGTGCTACACATGGTAACATTGACTCACGAAAAAAGAACCAATATATTCTTTCTTCACTCATCAGACTTTTTTTTAGTTTTTAAAATAATTTCAATTTGTTTAGTGAGTCAATAAATTCCCAAATCTCATAAATATTTCCATATTTCTATTGTAGTACTATTAGGTGCTACTATTTTTCCACACCTCATTTTCTCTATAACATCATCAACTTCTATTTTACTAATGCAACAATGAAAATAAAAAAAAGACTCATTATTATTTACAATACCAAGATCACTAAAGTCGATCTTATTTCCACAATTTTTGTTAAAAAGTTTATCAAAATATTACACTTACCTATGTTTCAAGAGTGGCCTTCAGGATTTTAATGTATCCTCAAACTTATGCAGATATGAGATCGGTTTGGTCTCGTATTTTCAAAATTAAAATCATAATTTTTTAAAATTAAAATTCTACTTTTCCAAAATCATATATATATATATATATATATATATATATATATATATATATATAT
>JXCR01126296.1:140023-154878 GCA_002079205.1 Phalaenopsis hybrid cultivar | reverse complement strand
CGCCAGTGGATATATATATATATATAAGTTAAATTATTTCCAAATAAATTTCGGCGGCCGAAAATTTCTGACAACTTTGCTGGGGAAAGTTCCTTTCTTCTTCAGTTATAAGATAGTTTTGCTTTCATAAATCGACAGCGTGTCCATGTCCCTCGTGGACCAAGCAACCATTCTTCTGTTGTCAAACCTCACTCATTTTTGTCTTGATTGGGTATAGTCAACACCTCTTGGATTCTAGAGCTACTATTTAAACAAGCATAAACAGAGAGGTTCTGGAATCCTCCCACCTCCCAAAATTTAGGTAGACCACCAATTGGTGTTAGCCTAGGAGCGGATCTGTCAGAGGAAATTTTTTGCAAAGTCCACCCTTTCCCTTTAGTTCAGATTGGGTCCTTTGCTTCTCCTTCTTTCTCCCTTGTGTCTGGCTTGTTTTCAAAAAATTATGCTAGTTCTCCACTTTTGAAACCTTTTTTTTTCTAAAAATAACAAATGAATTGAAACTTGATGAAATTTGGAAACTTTACAACATAAATGAATTTAAATGAAATAAATAAAAATGTGTTTAGACAATGTCTGTTGGATGAGCTCTTTTCATCCTAAGATTGCTATAACGAAAGGAAGCATAAAATGAGACTGATATTTTGAATCATCTCTACAGAAGAAGATGTCAGCGCTAAAGTTAATTTTCTTTTTCACTGCCGGGATGGACTTGGTTGTCAACAAGTGCGAGATACCCAATGAAGCGGTCATCCATTTCAAACAAGGGTTCGATAATATAGAGATCATGTTTGGAGACATTACTGTCGCCTATTTGAGAACAAGGATGCTTGAGAGTGTTGGGCTAATAGTGGAATTCAACTGGAGGTCAATCTAGAATTTCCTGCCCTTGAAGAGGGTGTTGGTTGAGATAAATTCTACCATTTCTGTGAAGTTTGTTAGAGCCATGGGAAGTAACCCCAGGATGGTTTTCGCTACCCTCACTGGTCTAGTCGTCACTTCACCTATCACCATTCCTACCTTGTTCAAAGGAAAAGGTGTTCAAGTGGATGATAAACCTGTCACTGCAAAGTGTTCAACTTTCTTTGCAGCATATTTTGTGTTTGAAGTGGGATCAAGCTCAAAGTGCACACCTTTGACCCAAGCACAGAGGAGAAATAAGAACAGGAAGGTTGCAAAGATAAAGAAAGTGAAAGTTGTTGAAGATGTCGTCTCTGCAGAGGTTGAGTTTGGGTTATCTAAGACTTCACAGCTGCTTGGAGGAAGTAGGTTACACTCATTGTCTGCTACTCATGATGAGGAAGATACCCAAAGAATTATTGTAACATTACCTCAACCTTTCCACTACGAGGGTTTGAGAGAGAAGAAGAACAAGGCTATGCCAATGACTTAATTACGAACTATAATCGAGAGGCTAGTAGTAGAGAAAAAATATTCAGCCGGAGATATTCTTATAAGGATGGGACTAGTATCTGCCAAAGCTCACCTTGGACTGAGCCTAGTTCCTCAAGAGAAACTTCGTTCTCCAAGAAAAGGTTCGAGTAAAGATGATGGATTGTCTACTATAGTATCTAGTCCGCATGTTAGGGATTTCACTACTCATCGACGTGTTGGTATTACCGACAGGATATCCAACTCTAGGATATCAGCACGTAAAGAGATGGTGTGGCAACCTAAAATTTTTAGGCTGGTAACTACTTGTATGATCAATGTCAAAAGTTCTGAGGAGGATCTCAAGCCTGAAGAGATTGTTGTTACCACAGAAGAGAAGGTTCATCCTCTACCGCTAGTGGATCTTAAGACCAGCAAGGGAAATTTGATTAAGGCAACATTGGAGAAGCTGAGGACAAATATCAAGCAATAGTGCCGAGAGAGAAAGAACGAGTCTGATGAAGATTTGTCTTATTACATGGAAGAGTAGTTTGTCGAAGTGAATGTGGTCGAGACCTGAGCGTCAAAGTATCTACTGGAAGCCCAAGCACTCGTAGAAGGAGATGACCCAGAGCCATTGAAAAGTCTCCTTTAGCAAAAGGATGAGATGATTGACCACTTTGAAAAGAGTATGGAGGAGATGATGGCTGCCATAACCACACTTTAAAGCCAGTCTCAACCACTGTATGATTCGCCTACAAAAGTTGTTTAGATCATGGTTGGAAGAAAAGAGTTCACCTCTATCAATAGAGAAGAGCAACCATAGAAGGATTTCATTCAAAGTTTAATACCACAAAAGGATCTTAAGTTGGTAGTAAAATAACTGGTGTTAGTAACCCCAGCCCCGTATAAAGGAGGTGCATTGAATATGAAGGGTAGACCTCATCTCAAAAAGTTTGATGCCTTCCAATATGCTAAAGTCTTCATACCACTTCTTTTTAAAGCTTTCATAATGACACAGAACCCCCAACAACATAATGTTCACTTTCGCACAAGTTTTTATAACGCCGGGGGTAGTGATGCTTTGTTGTTCTGCCAGTTTGTTAGCAGCCTTTTCGACGTTGCCTTCGACTAGGTCATAGAGTTGCCATATGGTTTGGTGAAAACATTTGTAAAATTAAAAAAACTTGTTATCAAAAGGTTTGTTCGGGCTTAGCACCAAATCATTATTGGTGATCTTAACATCGAGAAACAACAACCATATGAGACATTGGTGGACAATATTCTACGATGGAGAACTTAAATATGAAATGTGAACCATGGCTTCAAGAATAACATGTGATTGGGATTCTGCTAAAGAGTATTGATACACCAAAAATATAGAGTGTTTTTAGACATATTTTTATACCTATTTTTGAGATATTGTGCTTTAATGGAAGATATTTTTGTGTTTTTCTTGTAGATACAACTAAAAATTTAAAATAAATGCTTAAAGGAGTGAAAAATGATCAAATTTAGAGCAAAAAAGGTGAAAAATTGTACAAAAGAATTTTGGTGCCTAAGCATCAGATCCGGCGCTTACTCGCTGGTTAAACAGAGAAGGCCATGCTTAAGCACCGAGACCCCGTGCTTCATCGCCAGTGGCAGTTACTAGACGAGTAAAATTAATTTTCATGAATTTCGAAGAGGTTTTTGAGGCACCCATTGGCTTAATAGGTGGTTGTAACCACCATGGATAAAAATTATCATGAAAGGGTTCATTTCTTGGCCAAATACATCGAATCAAGACATATTTTGAAGAGATCCCAAAGCACCTCTTGGAAAACTATAAAAGAAAGAAGAGAGGACTTATTTACCATTTACCACCGGAGACTCTATGTTTTTATGCAAATTATAGTCCTTGTGAAGTGGAATTAGACGAAATTATTTCATATTTGACTATTGGGAGAGGACTTTGGAAGATAACCAATGATAGAAGAGTAAATTTCCCAACTTCAAAGTTATGTAACCTTCAAAGGCTTAGCACTATTTCATTTCTGGTCGTCTGCTTCTGACTAATCATCTCAGTGAAGTGACTAGAGAGAGAGCAACGTTGAACTATTATATTTAGGAGGGAAAGCCCATCAACATAGAGGCTTTGATCAATCACACTATCATCAGTTCAGTTGTTGCTGCTACTACTGTAGGTATGGGATTTACTTCCTTAATATTTTCATTATGTGAGTAGGCTGGAGTGAAGTATGATAGTTGGGAGGAAGTTTTGTTACCTCTAAAGCCCATCACTAAGGTGAAAGTGAAGACTTATTTTGAGCATTCAATTTTTGGTTGGAGAGGAGGATTTTTTAGAAGTTATGGATTAGAGACGTCTGCTACATCTACCTTTGCTGCATCTTCATCACGACCATCTACTTCTCGTGCTTCTACATCTAGAAGTGATACCAAGACTCAGGATGAGTTATTGCATAGGATGATAGACAATATCAATTTTACCGCTGATAAGGTTAAAAATTTAAAGCGTTTTGTAGGATCATACTAATAGTTATAATAGAAGGAAGAGTGATTATGAAGAGAAATTCCACTCATTTTTAGAGAGCCTAATTAGAGGTGAACAAGAGTGCAATTTCCTCCATATCCTCGATATTCTGATTATGAATCGGCATAAAAATGGTACAGCGGTGCTTCTGAGGATGAAGAGTAGAGCTGAGAGATTTATATTATGATTGTAATATGATGTGAATTATATGGTCTTAGCTTGCTACATTTGCATCTGTGTGTTGTTTTGGACTATGCTTTAAGTTGTGTTTTGAATTTTTAGGTTTTGTTGTTGTTGTGATTGTTGCGTTAGATAGTATTTCGTTTTATTTTTTAATTTTAGTGTAGTACCTGTTGTTTTGTGTTTAGTACTGTGATTTAGTTAGTTTAGAACTTAACATAATTTAATATCTGTTATAAAGTAGAAATTCTTGCTAGCTTAGATCTTAAGCTTTAAATTCAGAAACTGCTGCCCTGTATTTTTTTCTTATCATGTTAGTGTGTTGTTTGCTTTTATACCCACTACTTAGAAGTCTATTGAATTTCTACATGTTAAACTAAAATGAAAATATAAAAAAATTGATAAAAAATTAATTTTACTCCTATCTTTAGTTTTATACTTGTATAATTAGGATGTTAAAATTATAGTTAGCATGTTATTTCAATTTTCATTTCCTGCCTATATAATTTTATGATGCTAAACTATTTAATCTGTTAAGAAATTAAGTTTGGGGGATTAAAAATATTTTCAAAACTGGAATTTAATTTATTCTCAAATGTACTACAAGTGATGAAGTTATATTAGGGATGAAAATTTTGATTTTAGAGATGAGTAAGAAAATTTAGTTAAAATTTTAAGAATGAAGAAAAACTTTAAGTAAAAAATTTTTAGTATAGAAAAGGATTAATATAAGTGACTATCTTTTGTAAGAAAAATTGTATTTTTGAAAATTTTACATAATTTAGACTTTTATTTTCAATACTTAAATTTCTTTTATTAAAATAATTTTCAAAACTATTATTATATTTATAAGTAAAAGATTTATATCAGCTTTTATTAAAATGATTTTCAAAACTATTATTATATCTATAAGTAAAAGTTTTATATCAAGAGTTTGCTTTAGGAAAGGAGAAGTGGAATTCAAAATCATTAAAGGCCTATCTAGATATAATAATCCTTGCCTGAAAAAGAAAAAGAAAAAGAAGAAGAAAAAGAAGAAGAAAAAGAAAAAAAAAAGAAAAGAAAAATAAAAGAAATGTAAGAAAGGAGAAGCTTGAGGATTTGTGCCTAATCAAAAATTGGTTCTACATTTGATCTTTTTAAAGTATAAGACTTGATAAAATCTGAAGCTTATAAATATAACATAGTAAGTAAAACTATTTTTAATAAAAATTTTTAAGCAGAGAAAATAAAAAAACTAAAATCTAAATTGAGAAAACTTACAATATTTCTGAATTAGATAGGAACACATATTTTCATAGTTCTTAATATTAAAAATTTTCAAACTTAATCTACTACTTTTTTTTTACTAAATCTTAACTTTTAAAAATTTTACATAAAAAGTTGGTCTCATTTATTAATTATTTTTTCTAAATTAGATACTATATTTCTAAATCTAAATTTTAGTAACTCCTAAAGAAACTCATATACATATCATACATATTTAGTTTTTAATAATTGAAGTGTCACTTGAGGATAAGTAACATTTTAAGTTTTGGGGATTATGATACACCTAAAATACATAGTATGTTTAGACACATTTTTATTCCTATTTTTTAGATATTGCACTTTGATGAAAGATATTTTTGTGTCTTTCTTGCATATACAAGTAAAACTGAAAAAAAAATGCTTAAAGGAGTGAAAAAGGATCAAATTTGGAGCAAAAAAGGTGAAAAATTGTGCAAAAGAGTTTTGGTGCCTAAGCACCAAATCTGGCACTTAAGCGCCGGTTAGACAGAGAAGGCCTTGCCTAAGCACTGAGACCCCGCGCTTAAGCACCGGTGGCAGTTACTAAACGTGTAAAATTGGTTTTCATAAATTTCAAAGAGGTATTTGAGGCACCCATTGGCTTAATAGGTGGTTGTAACCACCATAGACGAAAATTATCATGAAAGGATGCATCTCTTAGGCAAATACATCGAATCAAGACACATTTTGAAGAGATCCCAAGGAACCTCTTGGAAAACTTTAAAAGAAAGAAGAGAGGACTTAGAAAAGAGTACTGAAAATATTGGCACGTTTTGAAAGTTTTTTATTGGAGAGTTAGTTCGTAGAGATTTTCAGGAACCACTTTTTATTTACTTTATCCTTTTTGTTATTTTGTTATTTGTTTTGAGTGATTGTAAAAGAGAAGAGATTCAAAGGAACTTCAAGAGTTTGGTGGAGGACTTGAGATAAATTTTTATCTTTTTTTTTAGACTACTTTTGGTTTTAATTAAGACTGGTTGTTGGTTTGACGATGATTTCTTCTTTTAAACTAAAGTGTGGTTTTGTTTTCTCCATGGATTCTGAGTAATTTTCTTTATCTTCAGACTTCTTAGTGGTTTGGCAATGATTTCTACTTTTAAACTAAAGTGTGGTTTTATTTTCTCAATGTATTCTGAGTAGTTTTCTTTATTTTTCTACTTTTAAACTAAAGTGTGTTTTTTTTTTCTCCATGGATTCTGAGTAGTTTTCTTTATCTTTCTTCTTGAAATTGATAAGTGGTTTTATTTTCTCCATGGATTCTGAGTAGTTTTCTTTATCTTTCTTCTTAAAATGATAGGTATTTTCTCCATAGATTCTGAGTAGTTTTCTTTATCTTTCTTTTTAAAATGATAAGTAATTGTTTTCTCCATGGATTCTGAGTAGTTTTCTTTATCTTTCTTCTTAAAATGATAAGTAATTAGTTTCTCCATGGATTCTGAGTAGTTTTCTTTATCTTTCTTCTTAAAATGATAAGTAATAAAGTTTTGGATGGAAGTTGTAGAGAGTATTGATCTTTAATGTTGGAAGAAGTTGTGATGATTTAAATACATGCACTTCATTTACTTCTTGATTTGGCCAATCCAGATGTTAAGATTTGTTGTGAGAACATGTAAGAACCAGGCTGGTATTGTCTCAGTCAACAATTAGAAAGAATCACCTAAGTTGTATGAATGAGAATGTATTTCATATGATTGAGTGCAAATAAATAGGGAAATATTCATTGATAAGTGTAGAGTTAGAGGACTTTAAAGTGACAGGTTAAAGCCCCCAAATAGGTTTATTGTTTTAGGTTATGACACGAGAATGTTAGCCACTAGGTGGAGGAAATCGAGGTAACTCTAGAGTGAGAGCTAGTATCTTCCTTGCCTAGCCAGTCTTCAGAACTATTCAAAATTTAAATTAGCCAATGTTCTTTATAGCAACTTTAGCAAGGGTAAAGAATATTATTGCTTCGATTTGACACAACGCAATTTGCATACTTCCACAAAAGAATTCCTATACTTATTATTGATTCATGATTAGAAGAAAAATATTTTCATATTAAATACTTTTCTTCTATGAAAAATTTTGTTTTCTCTTTAGTTGTTACTGTTTTGTTAAAATATCAAAAATATCAAAAATATTTAAATTTTAAATTTCTAAAAAAATCATTTTAAGTTTAAGTAATTATCTTTTGAAAGATAGAAAAAGTTTTTAAAAATTGCATATTGCATAATCTTCTATGTGGGTTTGATATTCAGGTCTTAATAAAAAAGTCCTACATTACTTGATAACGATACGTATACTTGCGTAGTATCTCAATATAAATATATATAGATTAAAAAGTTAAATTCTTATTTTTCTTGAGGAAGTTTAAAGATAATGAGACTATAGCACTCAGAGAGGAGTGTGGTGCCATAATTCATAAGAAAGTTCCTGAAATGCTTAAAAATCCTGGTAGCTTTGCAATTCTATGTGCAATAAAAGACAAATTTTATGGGAAAGCTTTATGTGATTTCGGTGCAAGCATTAACCTTATGCAATTATCAATATTTAAATGATTGGGATTAGGAGAAATAACCCAGTTAGCAGATCATTCAATAACCTATCCTAAATGAGTTATAGAAGATGTCTTAGTGAAAGTGGATCAATTTATCTTTCCTTTTGATTTCATCGTGCTAGACATGGAGGAAGATAAAGAGATACCTATCCTTTTGGGGAGACCTTTCCTAGCCACAGAAAGAGCAATGATAGATGTGCAGAAAGGTGAATTAATAATGCGTGCCAATGATCAAACTGCTACTTTTAACATTTCAAAATCAAAGAAATACCCTGCAAAAGGTAAAAATGATGAATGCTATGGAATGAATGTTACAAGATATCTGATCGAATGTCATTTCAAGACTACTTATGAAGAAAAATATGAAGAAAAAGATTTGGAACATGAGCAAGAAGAGGAATTAGATCAATGTTTAAACCTTTTTAAGGAAGATTCATGTCATGTTCAAGAAAGTTTTAAAACTTTAGACCCGATAGACAAAGATAAATCATTTTGTCCATCTATTGAAAAACTTCAAAAAATTGAGTTTAAATTACTTCCTGAACATTTAAAATATGCCTTTTTAAGTGATTCCTCTACTTTACATGTTATAATTTGCTCGAAGTTAATAAAGGATGAAGAAGAAAAGGTGATGAGAATTGTGAAAAAATTTAAGAAAGCCTTCAGATGGACAATTGCTGATATTAAAAGAATCAATCCTTCAATTTGTATGCATAGAATTAATCTTGAAGAAAACTACAAACCCATGGCTGATCCACAAAAGAGATTAAATCTTGCTATGAAAGAATCTGTAAAGAAAGAAATTTTAAAGTGGTTAGATGCTGGAATTATCTACCATATTTCAGATAGTGCATGAGTAAGTCCAATTCACTGTGTTCCTAAGAAAGGTGGAGTAACTGTAACTATAAATGAACATAATGAGTTAATACCTACTAGACAAGTTACAGGGTGGTGAATATGCATTGATTATAGAAAATTTAAATCTTTCCACTAGGAAAGATCATTTTCCATAACCCTTTCTAGATCAAATGCTGGATAGACTTGTTGGGCACAAATACTTTTATTTTTTGGATGGATATACCTGTTATCACCAAATTCAAATATCTTCTAAGGATCAAGAGAAAACAACATTTACCAGTCCTTATGGTACTTTTGCTTTTAGAAGAATGCTCTTGCTACATTTCAAAGAAGTATGATGGTCATTTTTTTTATTTAATTGAAAAAGGGATTGAAGTCTTTCTGGATGACTTTTTAGTATTTGGAACTTCATTTGACTCATGTTTAGAACATTTTTCTAAAGTTCTTAAGCACTGTGAAGAAACAAATTTTGTCCTTAACAAAGAAAAATGTTAGTTTATGACAGCTGGAGGAATTGTATTAGGCATCAAATATAAGAAAATAGTATTGAAGTAGATCATGCTAAAATTCAAGTGATCGTTAATTTACCTTATCCAACAAATGTAAGGGAAATTAAGAGTTTTTTAAGACATGCTAGATTCTATAGGCGATATATTAAAGACTTTTCAAAAATTGCTAAGCTTTTATGCCATTTACTGGAGAAAGATGCAATTTTCAATTTTGATGATGAATGCCTAAAAGCTTTTAAATTATTAAAAGAAAAATTAATCACTGCACCAATTATAGTTTCACCAAATTGGGAAAAATCTTTTGAATTTAAGTGTGATGCAAGTGATTATGCTATTGGAGCTATTTCAGGACAAAGATATGATAAAATTTTCAAAGTTATTTACTATGCTAGTAAAACTCTTAATGAAACTCATATTAATTATACAACAACTGAAACATCTTCCTTCAACCTCTAATCCAGATGATCCAACATTTCCTAAACATTTCTAATTGCATGCATAAGGTTTTGTACCTCTTTTTCTATCTTCTTGATCCTTTTTAAAAGTCCGTTTGAACTAAAGTAAGGCTTAATAAGTGATGAATTTTTGGATGCTTGATCATCAGTACATTCATATCATTCTCATCTCCCATTTCAATACAGTTGCAATAGACTTCTAGGTTCATCAGCTTCCAAGTAAAAAACACATTCTCCCAACTTTCATAAGGTATTTGCGATTGACTGAATAGTAGGAAAATTGTGGACGGATGTCCCATTCTAGTTGTGTATCCATTGACAGTCACACCTTAAACCGATTTCTTAATTATTGCACCAATATCAAGAGGATTTTAACTTTGAATACAATAATTCAGAATAACACTCTTGTTAGTTATCTTATTGATTTTCATAGTGGGCAGTAATTTCGATGCAATAAAGAAATGTCATGCCTTAGATGTATGATTAAATAATGATGAAGAAAAACTTACATTTCCATCATCTCTAGCCTCCCAATATACATCTTCATTCATATGGTATCGATAGTGTTTGTTCATACTATCTCTTGTAAGGGTAAAATTTGTGTAGTGGCAAATAGAAACACTTTAAATCACAAACATTTTGTTTACTATTGAAGGAGTGAATTGCAAAAATCTGCTTCACACATAGACAATTCCTTTGTTGATTCCATGTCAATTTGCCTAAAAATCTTTCACCATAGGGACAATTACAATGGCACAAGTGTAGCAAAGCACTTCCCAGCATCTCTACGTAATAATCTCTTCAACTTGAGTATTCGGTGTGTTGAATCCTCGATTCACAAATTCCTTTTTTTATTAGCCTCATCTTCACAAGAACTTGATCATGCAACTTTTATGCATTGAAACTAACAAAATTTCTCAGGTTGAAAGTTCCATATCTCACAAAATTTTTAGAGTGGGAAGCCATAAGAATTGAAAAATAGTGACTCTTCCCTCGTATTCCCCCCTAAAATGGACTTTGGAATCCGTTTTTGCGAGTTATAAGGAGATTAACCTGCCAAAAACTGCCTTTTGAAACATTTTAAGTCATTTTCTTCGATGCGGCAATTTAGACGTTGATTTTGGGGCTTCAGGCACCAGCTCTCTGGAATGTGGCGCTTCAAGCGCTAGTTCCAAAAAAATTGCCATTTCAATTTTGATCTAAAAAATTCTCAATTCATCCTTAAAATTAAGTAAATAAAGATATTTCTTAATGTCAAATTTCTCAACTACAATTAATCTAAAAAAATACAAATATAAATACATGTGATATATTCTGAACAAAAAACATAAAAACAAAATATATAACGATAAATATGGGTTGCCTCCCACAAAGCGCTTGGTTTAATGTTGTCAGTCCATCATTCTCAATTTTTATTCTGGGTGACCAACATTACAGTCTCTTTAAAAACCGGTCTTTGACCATCAAAATATGGTTTCAATCTATGCCCATTCACTTTAAATATTCTTCTAGTCTTGTGATCTTTAATATTAATAGCTCCATAAGGATAGACTTTTACAAATCTGAATGGTCCTTTCCACCTAGACTTCAGTTTTCTAGAAAATAATTTCAATCTTGAATTGTATAATAAAAATTCTTGTCCATGTTCAAGTTTCTTTTTTATTATCTTCCAATCATGCCATTCTTTCAATTTTTCCTTATACATCCTAACATTATTGCAAGATTCATTTCTAATTTCTTCAATCTCATTCAATTGCAATAATCTTTTCTCACCAGGATCTTTCAAATTGACATTAAATTCCTTAATAGCCCAATAATCTTTATGCTCCAATTTTACTGGTAAGTGACAAGTCTTCCAAAAAATTAATTTATACGGAGACATTTCTATAAGTGTCTTATAAGCTGTTATGTATTCCCATAATGCAATATCTAATCTAGCAAACCAATCCATTATATTCAGATTCACTCTTTTTTCAGAATTCTTTTAATTTCACGATTAAATACTTTTTTCAAACCAGTAGTCTGGGAAGATAAGCAGTTGCAATTTTATGTGTTATATTATATTTTTCCACAAACCTTGCAATTGTTGTATTCCTAAAATGATATCCTCCATCAATAATGATTACTCTCGGCATTTCATATCTTGTAAAAATATTTTTAATTAACAAATTTGAAACACTCTGAGCATAACATGAAGGTAAAGCAATTACTTCAATCCATTTTGAAACAGAATGTTGACCTCACTTTTGGTTAAGGTCTAGTTTCATCTTTAGTAGCCTAGGGTCTAGCAATAGGACTTTCCTGTTGACTATTCTTAGAGGACTAGAAGAGGAACCCTCACTATTAGAAATTCTAAACTCTTCTCTGCTCAACTTGAAGTTCCACATATTGGTCTTGACTTCTAGCACTTAGTAGGTGGAGTCAATATGGGAGAGCTCAAGGGGAGTCCCCATAGGACTACTTGGCCCTAGGGTTTACACTAGATGTTGGTCTAGAGCTAGTTCACTCACTTACACTTACTTTCACCCACATTCACTCACAACCTTAAACCTAAGCTTGTCGACTTTGATCCCTTGATCTTTTGGGATACTCATGTAAATGGTCCCCAAGACCCACTAGCCCTAGGCTAGGGTCTAGCTAAGATCAGTACATAGAGGACCCAAATGGAGACTCTATTGGTCCATGGCTCAAATAGGGTGGTTGGCACTCCACTTTCACTAAAATACCAAACTTAGCCTTTTACCCCCGAAATCTACCCAATTTACCAAAATACCACTAAACCCCAAATTTGACCAAAATTTTCAATTTCACACAAAATACCCAAATTTGTTTAGAAATCAACTCAAACGATTTGAAACCACCCTAATTGCCAAATACTTTCCAAAATTACCAAAATACCCCTAAATTTGCCAAAATTATAAAAATAACCTTGGTGACCCAAATTGTCCCAAAACCCTCAAAATAACTTCAAATGTCTCCAAAATCAATTTGAATTGCTCCATTGAGCTCAATTTGACTAATTTGACCTATTTTGACCAAAAGCCTGAATTTACCTTCAAAGGCCCACGTACCCCAATTCACCCTCACCAATTTGATCCCAATGTTCCCCAATTTCAATTATAAACTCAAATTCTTCATGATAAATCTCAATTCAAACCAAAGCCAAGTCCAATTGACCTACATCTGAGTCCAATTTCAACCCAAATAAAAAAGTCCCAATTTGGCCTAAAACCAAAATCCCGATCAATTAAAACCCCAAATCTTCCAATTGCCCTAATTATGCATCATAAACTCTTTGAAACCTCTACACACACCAAATTGAACCCATGCACCAGCTATAATTTCATTCAATTTCAACCAAAATCAAAATTTCCAAAATTACCAAAATTTCCCAAATTTAGCCATGTGCCCAAATTCCACCAAATTGAATGCCCTAACCCTAAAATTGGCACACAATTAATGTTGAGAACTCTTCATGAAATTCTCTTAGACAATTTTGAACTCTTTGGACTTAACCCAACTATATCCCAGCCTAAACTCAAGTCTAACCCAACATCCCCAAATTGATCAAGTGCCCAAAATCCCTCAACTTGAACCTCCAAATCAATTTAAAATCGCTCTAAATCTTTTATAAACCGCTCATGACAATCATCCACACAAAATTGATTAATTAATTTGGCTCAATGTCATGGATAGCCTAACCCAAACCCAACTTCAAGACTATCTAACCCAAATTGAATCCATGCACCAAAATTGACTAAGCCATGCCAAAATGACCAAATTAATGAAACTACAACCACCAAATGGATCCTAGTGACTAGGCTAGACCAACCAAGCATACTCTATGGAAGCCATGGACCAATGATCCTTTGATTTATGGGATTTTATCCATTTTTTGTCCTAAACTATGAAATACTTGCCATCATGTCATACCATTAGGAGTTAATCATAATTAAACCTCCCCTTGGCTCACCTAGCTGCCTGACCACCTCCTCTGCTTTGGCTATCCACCCTAGTCACCAGAAAACACCAAAATTGAGGGCCCCATGCCTCCATCAAAACCCAATATCACCCATCCAAGCTGGCTAGCTCCAATTGGTCTCTGGCATTTTTCTGCCCTCCAACTAAGCACCCAATTACACCTGAATTGAAGCTTTGAGCTCCACCCCAAGCTCCTTTATTTAAACAACCTTCTTCATGGCTAAAACAAGAGCTAAAAAAATTTCATTATGGAGACTCTATTCTGTCTAATTACTTCCAGACACTCTTCAAGAAATCCTAAGCTCAAGCCCACCATTTCCCCCCACTGGATTCCCTTGTGAGAGCTCAATTTTGAGTTTAAAATTCAGGGAAAACTAGGACATATTTCCCCACACCTCCACCATCCACCAAACTCCAATTAACTGTGCACAGACCATCCCCACAGTGAGGGGAGTTGATTCCCCACAAAAGCCCTATCCTAAACATCCTCTAACATAGCTCTAGACCAACACATGAAATCAAGCTTGAACGAAATCATACCTAGACATTTCATCAGGGCCTAGGATTTCATCTGGAGGTTCATTGGACTCAATCAAAGCTGCCACAACCATCTGATTGAGGCCTTTGTTCTCAGATAAAGGTATTGAACCTCAACCCTAATCCGAGACTATTTTGATTCTCCATACGTATTTACTATATTTCATCTTGTATAAGACATATAGGTATGTTTTTCTTGAACACATGAAGGTTGAGAAATAATCCCCATGCAATTTGGTTAAGTTTAGACTAAGATCTTAAGGTTTTAGTGTGAACGGTTTTCAGGCTTAGACACTTGAGGACAATGAAGGAGAGATGTCTGATCATTCATTTATTTAGTGGATGGAGGAGATCAAACCAGATGAACACATGGAATGAAAAGGCGGGCCACGTGGCAGCTGAGGTGGTTGACAACATCAAATGGCGGAGCGCCGTGTGTAAAGTTTGACGCGTACAAGGATGAAGTGGCTCTACTCGTTTAAGTAGAAAATTATGGATTTTTAGGATTTATTTAAATGCCTGTCGGTACCTTTTTTTGGTTAGAGGAGTTCCCCATTGGAAGCTATCAGCTACCAAAATCGGAATCCTGTCTTCCGCTTTGGAAGCAC
>JXCR01126296.1:127382-139921 GCA_002079205.1 Phalaenopsis hybrid cultivar | reverse complement strand
ATATATATATATATACATGAAATCAAACTAACCCCACACTTTTCACAGTTTAATTGAAAGAGCACTAAAACTCAAACCCTATATCTATCCTATAGGATAACTAAAGGACTTGAGGACGAGGCTTGATCAAATAAACTAAGAAATACATGACATTCATTTGGTCTGTGAAAACATTTTATTTGTTGACAAATTCCTTTATTTAATATAAAGAATTAAATAGGGTTTATATTGAGCTCGGTTCGGACAAGCTTCCTATAAGGGCAAGCCCCTATAGTTAATTACATCTTAGATAACCAAAGTCACTTAAGAAAAATCTCGTTAAAAATCAGGAAATGTTATCTTCAAAGAGGTCAAAAGGATAGGACATTTCAATGGAATCAGACAAAGAGGTGTGAAATGAGAATGGCTCAAATTTCGAACATTTTATTGTCGAATCCAATGGAGGAAGAACTAGGGGATGTCATAGATCTAGAGGAGAACCTCAGTGACTTCCCAGTCTATCTTATTATTTGGCTTCAGTTTTGAGGAAAAATTATTTGAGTGTTTCATCTTGTCAGTTTTATTATTTAGGGCTTACATTTATGTGAAAAGATTACGCAAATAGCCTGGAAGATGTGAGAATTTAGGTCGTGACGAACGACAACCTCAGAATGCTAAAATGAGTTAGGGCTTTTATTGTACAACAGAGCTGCAAAGGCCTAAAGATGAGTTGAGGATTTATGTTGCACTAGGCAGACAACCTCAAAATCATATGACTTGTTGTTTAATTCTAAGGAAGGATATGTTGTTGTAGTTCCTCTTGCTGTTGAAGATGGCCATGTTGCCCACCATGATAGTTCCAAGCTCCTCGTCGTGGCAAGTTCAAATTTTCTAGTGTGCCAAGTTATGATGTCAAATCAGATGTCCCTATAGTTGTAGTTCTTTAAATGTTATGGGGCATATTAAAGTTGATTAGAGGGACACCGGTTAGGATCCTACGGTTTCCTCATTCTGGTACAACTATTTTCTATTGCATTCACTTAATGCAAATGAATTTACTAAACTCAACTTCAAGAGTTCCATACTTTCATTTAGACTGAGGGAAGCCTCGTTAGCAACCGTAGGTTAACTCCTTCGAGGGACTCCTGATCTTTCGATATAGACATCTTAATTTGGTTTCAATTGTTGTTTTGTGATATTTGTGATTAAATTTTGAGCTCTCTTATATTATGAATGTTGTGGCGGTGAATTTTATCTTGGTTAGTTTTTTTTATTTTGGTTTTAGGTTAGGCTAGCCATAACTTTAGGTACAATTTATTGATTAACATTGTGTATATGATTGTTATGAAGATTTTTGGTGAAGGATTGAAATGATTTTGAGCTCAATTGGAAGCTCAATTTGAAGGATTTTGGGATCTTGATCAATTTGAGCATTTTTTTGGCTAAACTTGGGTCTAGATTGGGCTAAGGTTGGGTGAGGTTAAAATTGTTTATTGAAAATGGTCTATAGGAAAGTCATGAAAAATTTTCAACATAAATTGGGGGCCAATTTTGGTATTGAAGCATTCAATTTGGGGGGTTTTTGGGGACAGCCAATTTAGAGAAAATTTGGGGATTTTTAGATTTAGGTTGAAATTAAATGAAATTGAGGCTTCACCAAGGCCAAGTTTCGTGTGTAGGAGAGTTATAAAATACTTAGGATCCAAATTGGGGCAAATTAAGTATGCTATGGAGTTCAAATTGGTGGGATTAAGTCATAGAGCCAAAATTGGGGGTTTGACTTAAATCAAAATTGGGCTCAAAGCAAGGGCCAATTAAGCTTAGATTTGGTTTAGGTTGGTCATATGAATGGTGAATTTGAGTTTTAGAATTGAAATTGTGGGAAATTTAAATTTGAGCCAAATTGATGGACATTTGAGGTGAATTTGGGAATGTTGGGCCTTTAAAGGAAATTTGAGGGTTTTGATCAAAATGGTCAAATTGGGTTCAATTAGAGGGTACAAATTGGTTTTAGAAACATTTAAAGTGATTTTGGAGTTTTTGGGAAAGTTTGGGGTGCAAAGGGTATTTTTATAATTTTTGCAATTTTGGGGGTATTTTGGTAAATTTGGCATTTTTGGGTAGTTTTGGGTAATTTGGGTATTTTGAAATGTTTTGAAATGATTTTTGAATAAATTTGGGTATTTTGGGTGAATTTGGGAATTTTGCCCCAATTTAGGGTTTCTAGGGCATTTAGGTAATTTGGGTGGATTTGGTGTCAAAAGACCAAGTTGGATATTTTGGTAGAATTGGGGTGCCAAGCACCCTATATGAGCTATGGACCAATGGAATCCCCATTTGGGTCCTCTATGTACTGGTTTTAGCCAGACCCTAGCCTAGGGCCAGTGGGTTTAGGGGAACAACTACATGAGTTTCCCAAATCATAAATGGATCAAAGTGATAAAATTTTGAGTTTAAGGTTGTGAGTGATTGCGGGTGAGAATGAGTGTAAGTGAGTGAACTAGCTCCAGACCAACACCTAGGGTCAACCCTAAGGTCAGGCAGTCCTAAGGAGACTCTCCTTGAGCTCCCTCATAGTGACCCCACCTACTAAGTGCTAGAGGTTAGGACCAATATGTGGAACTTCAAGCTGAGCAAAGAAGAGAGTAGAATTTCTAATGGTGAGGGTTCTTTTTCTAGTTTTCTAGGAATAGTCAACATGAAAGTCCTATGGCTAGACCCTAGGCTACTAAAGAGGAAAAACGAAACCTCAACCAAAAGTGAGGTCAACAATGCCTAAACTTCAAAAATCCATATCATTCTCTAGAAAAAAAGTATAAAAATAAAATTAAAATACCCTCCTGCTCAGTGAATAGAGGAAAATAATGTGGACTAAAGATAAAAATTATTAGTTGACTCTCTGATTTTTAATGAATTAAATACTCTCCAGAGTATTTTAATTCAATATGTTCAAACATTGCTCACAATAACTTCAAATTTTGAGGGTTTGTTCCTCATAATAGAGGAGATTTTCTCCAATTATTCCAAGGTCAGAGGGCATCTCTAAGCTTCTAACCTTAATTTTCAAGCTAGGATGGCTATTTTGACTTCTTTTAATTATATAAATTAAAATACCACTTGGATAATTATGCGAATAATTTTAGTAGGTTTCCTATGATCAGAGCAGCTTAGTAAAAATGTCATGATGATTTGAATTATTCTGTACATTTCTGTAGTTATTTAAATGCATATATCTTTCTTTAAGTTATGTAAATTAAATATGACAAAAAAATTGAAAAAAAGAATTTCTCATTATGCATAAAAATCATTTTAACCCGGCGTAAAAATTTGAGAACTATTTGATTATGTTTAAGCACTATAGTTGATTTTTCACGAAATATTTTATTTTTGTATAAAAATAATTATATTAAATTAAATAAACATAGAAGAATTATGAAAAGTGATTTTCTGAGTTCTTTCTGATCAAGAGCACTTACAAAAAATAAAAGTCATTTTTGATAAAATACTTGTTTTTTGGCCTATATTTTGAATTAAAAGTAATAAAAAATAATTAAAAATTTCAAAAATACAAAAATATTTCAAAAATTTTCTAATGGTTCCTTGATCATTTGGGACTCATTAAAATATTGTTTCGCAATTTTTCTAAGTTAAAAATAAATTTCTAAAGGCTTAAAATGCACTTTTTTATTATTCTAATTAAAATAATTATAATAAATAAATTAAAAATCATGAAGATAAAAAATTTATTTCTCTGAGGTCTTTGGACTCAAAGAGGTTTAATAAAAATATAAAATGTATTTTTTTGTATATAAAACATCTTTTCCATTCAAGTTAAATAAAAAAAATTAATAAATAATTAATATAAAGATTTGATTTAAAGAAATCATAAAATTTTGTCTAAGTGTTTCTCTGACCTAAGGGGACCTCTAATAATTTTCTGAAGACTAAAAACCTTATTTTTGATAGTTAAGTAAGTCAACTTTGAAAATACTACTTTCTACATTTAAACAATTATTTAAATTAAATTAAAATTTGAAAATTCACATCTTCTCCTTCATGTTTTAATTGATCCATGGATGAGACACTCTAAAAATTTTCAAAGGCATTTGAATTTTGATTAACGAGTTATGAAGTAAAGAGCCCAAAAGGCAAAGGGTTAACTTAGATTTTTGTGCCTTAATCAAAATTTAGAATTAACAAAGGGAAAATGGGTGATTTGGATCCAAGTGAACATTTTTGGATGATTGAAATACAATGGGATTAAAAGGTAGGAACTCACTTGCCACATGTTCCATAATAAGAACAAAATTGTAATTCCCTTAATTATCACGACTTGGAAGTCAATAAAAATTAAACGATTCTTAAATGATGGGTTTGAGTTAGGAAGATAATATTTCATTAAATTTAAGCCCACAATCGATGACAAGGTGATCTTCCAATAAGAATGCATGTCATTTGAATCAAAATTTTGCTAGTTACCATTTCACTTATTGTGATTGTTCAAGGCTTGGCAGTGACCTAGGCTTGACATTTAAACTCATTTGATCAGACTTAGAAGGTAACATGATTGATGATTAACACATTTTCTACACTACAAGCCCAATTTTAACTGTGGGTACCAAAAACCTTAATGCTTAGATCTGCCTTAGGGGCACCAACCCACATAACTCTTAAATGAAATACCAATTAAGTAATTGAGTGTCCTAGCCTTGGGATAAAGAAAGCATCAAGTTTTTTTGAGCAATGGGATAACCTTAGCTTAACCTTAAAATGATATGATAAGTTCAAAATGAACTCAAAATATTTCATGAAATCTTCAAAGTGATTCAGGGTCATGCTCTTAGCACTTTGAGATCTCTTGAATAATTTGAAGGGAAAATTGAACTTGCCATATTTTGTTCTAAAATCATCCACTATGATCTTTTGAGACTCAATAAAGTCATAACTTGGGGTTTTAGAGCTATACCATCATCTACTCCTGCAATTTGATTTCCTTGCAAAATTATAAACATATTGTCAAAGCTAACCTTTCAGGTGGAGCAGGAATACGTAGGTACGCTTTTAAGTTATTGCATTTACTTTTTCGTACCTATTGTATCATACTTGCATGCTAAAGGTCACCTAATATGCCACAAACAAAAATAAAAATTCAACAAGATAAAATTCGCTGCCACAACTGTCAAAATATAAGAACTCAAAATTTAATCACAAACAAATCAAAAAAAAAATTGCAACTAAATTAAAATGTCTCTATCGGATGACCGGGAATCCCTCGAAAGAGGTAACCTACGGTTGCTAATGAGATTTTCCACTGTCTAAATGAAAGTATGAAAATCATTAGGTTGAGTTTAATAAATTCATTTAGACTAAGTGAATCCTAAGAAAAAATAGTGATGATTGAGGGAGCTGTAGGATCCTAACCGGTGTCACTATAATAAATTTTAATATTCCCGATAATATTTAAATAAACATAACCTTAGAAACACTTGATTTGACATTATGAATAGACACATTAGAAAATTTAAACTTGCCATGACAAAGAGCTTGAAGATAGCATTATGGGTAACACAACCATCTACAATAGCAAAACATTTCTACACAAGCTGAACAATTTTGTAAATTTAAACAACAAGCCATAAGACTTCAAGGTTGTCTGTCGAGTGCGACATAAATTCTCAACTTTCCATTAGGCTTTTGTTTGGCTCTGTGATACATATAAGCCCTAACCTATTTTAGGATTTTGATGTTTTTGTTCGTCACGACCTAAATCATCACATCTTCCAGACTAATTGTGTGATCATTTCACACCAATGTAAGCCCTATTTAATAAAACTGGCAGGATGAAAAATTCAAATATTTCTCCGTATCGACACTATTTTAGGTTGTGGAGCTGGTCGTAAGAAAACTCTAGATAAAAATTAGGGAATGTTATCTTCAAGGAGTTCAAACAAATAGGACTTTTCAAAGAAATTGGACAAAGAAGTGTGAAATGGGATTGGCTCAAATTTGGAGCATTTTGTTTTCAGAATCCAAAGGAGGAAGAACTAGGAAATGCCATGGATCTAGAGGAGAACCTCGGTGACTTCCCAATCTATCATGTTATTTGGCTTCAGTTTTGAGGAGAAATTATTTGAGTGTTTCATCATGTAAATTTTATTTGTTTAGGGCTTACATTTATGCGAAACAATCACATAAATAGCCTAGAAATGTGAGGATTTAGGTCGCGACAAAAAAAACCTCAGAATCCTAAAATGAATTAGGGCTTATATTGTATAGCAGAGCTGTACAAAGGCCTAAAGATAAGGTGAGGATTTACGTTGAATAAGCAAACTACCTCAAAATCTTATGGCTTGGTTGTTTTATTTGAAGGAAGTAAATTGGTTTAGCTGGGGAAGACATGTTTTGCTGTTGAAGACGGTCGTGCTACCCACCATGCTAGCTCCAAGCTCCTTGCCATGATGAGTTTAAGTTTTCTAGAGTGTCAATTTATGATGTCAAATCAGATGAACCTATGGTTGTAGTTTTTTAAACTTTATGGGGCTTGTTAAAGTTGGTTAGAGTGACATTGTTATGATCCTATAGTTCCCTCATTCCGATACCACCATTTTTTATTGGATTCACTTAATTCAAATGAATTTACTAAACTCAACTTAATGAATTCTATATTTTCCTTTAGGCCGTGGGAAGCCTCGTTAGAAACCGTAGGTTACCTCCTTCGAGGGATTCCCGATCATCCGATAGATACGTCTTAATTTACTTGCAATTGTTGTTTTATGATGTTTGTGATCAAATTTTAAGTTATCTTATATTGTGAATGTTGTGGCAGTGAATTTTATCTTGGTTGATTTTAGATTTGATTTTAGTTTTAGTTTTAGTTTTGTGGCTATACTAGCAATTTTGGTTTTCATGTAGGGTGACATCGTTCTTTAGCATGCAAGTTTATATGCATGAAAAGTTCAATATGAAAGTACAAGAAAGATGACACTAAAAACAAAAAAAAGCGTACCTAACAAGTCTTCTCGTTCTACCACCGAAAACTCAAAATGCATGTGAGAGCATTTTATATAAAGAGGAAAAGTAAGGTTTTAGTGATCTACCTAACCCTAGGTCATATCTTGGTGTGTCCCTATTAATTTGATTAAGGATGATTTTTGTTAAGCAAAACATGTTATGTTTAGTAGACCTCCGAGGTATCCAACAGATCTGGAGAAAGAAGCAGGTCCATGCTTCTCTCTAACTACTTGGTGAAAAGTCTCAAGCTCTTTTTAAACTTATTATGTTGCTTAATAACCCATCCTGTAAGTATCACTAATTCTCAATGAACATTGATGTTTCAATCATCCCTAACAGCAGGGTAATTATCATTTATCATTCAATTTGAGAATTATGCAAGTGAAGACCCTTAAAGGGGCAAGCTAGTGTTATTAAGGCACTTAGACAATTTTGGTTTTAACTTGGGCTTGTAGTCTTTCAACAGCGTTCAATTCTCTTATTCACTTTTCTAATCCTCATTTAATCAAATTTGATTTAGATTAGGTCACTACTAAGCCCTTAAGATCCTTGTGAATGTATTGGTCATTTTGAAGGAGATTTATAAGTGATAATAATTCATTATCAAAACATTTGAATGTCACTTAAACACCATATAGGGGTATTAAATTAGTGAGTTATGAACACCCAAAACTATACCCCTAAGTCTAGGTTCATTTAATTTGGTAGACTCACAAATTTTAATCATCTAAAAAATTTCAGATTTATCCTTTAATTGGAAGAAATGAGATTAGTTTCTACCAATTAATCACTTGTGTTAAAATCATCCAAATATGTTAATTAAGATCAAATGTTACCCATTTCCCTTTCTTGAATTAAGGCTAAATGTTAATTAAGACTAATTTTCTAAAGTTACACTTTTGCCCGTAAGGCTCATCAAATTTAATTCAAATGACTTTGGAATTTGCATCTTATTGGTCAATTAAGACATTAGAGGGGAAAATGTGATTTTCAAATTTTAATTTAATTTATATATTTATTTATAAGCAAGAATAGGATTTTTTAAAGAAAATTCTATAACTTGACCAAACAAAAGCTTAATCACTTGAAATTTTTACTAGAGGTAGACTTAGACTAGAGAAACACTTAGAACAAATTGCATGATTTTTTCAAATTTATTTGAATTATTAGAAATATTTCAATTTCTAGAGTATTTATTAATTATAAAATATTTTAAATGCGGAAAATTAAATTTTATATTTTTATTAAATATCTCTAATGTCAAGGAACCTATAGAAATATATTTCACATTTTTTTAATTTTTCTTTGAATTGTTAGAATTATTTTAGTGAAAATCCATTTTAAGCCTCTAAAAATTATTTTCAGCTTTGAAATTCAGTATCTTCACTTAGAAAATCAGGAAAAATATTTCAATTATTCCTAAGTGCTTAGGAAAAAATTTAGAACATTTCCATAAATTTTATTATTTTTGTGATTTTTATCATTTTTTAATTATTTAAGTATTAAAGAAAGACTTAAAAATGAAAAATTTATTTTAATAATAAATTTTTTTTTTGAAAATTCATCTGATCATAGAGAACTCTAAAAATTAATTTTTACAATTTTTTGAGTTATATTTAAATTGTTAAAAATCATTTTTGTGTTAAAAATAACATTTAACTTAGAAAATCAATTTGAGTTATCAAATGAGCTCCAAATATTTTGAAATTTTTATGGAGAGTTCTCTGAACTTTGAATCTTAATTGAGATTATAAATTAAGTCATTTAGAAGTTTGTGTTTCCTAAAATTTATTTTCTTTGCATTTTAGGGTTTGTGAAAATTAGGTGCATTCTTGATGACTTAACTCATGAAATATTTTCCAAAGGGTTCTCTGGTCACAACAAACCTTCCAAACTATTGTTGGATTTTTCTAAATAACATGATAATTACTATGAGTAATTTATGCAAGTAATATACATAAACATAAAAAAATATAGATCTCTGTCTAGAGATCTCCTCTGACTTCGAAAAATCATAGAAGGTTCCTTAAGATAGAGGAAACAACATGCCAAAGTTTCAAGCTATTGTGAAATGTCTACATGCATGAAGAATTAAAAGACTCAAAATAGTGTTTAATTATTTTAAAAAAATGTATCACATAAACTTCAAATTATTTCCACATTATTCTCGTTTATTGACCGAGCATGTGGGTATTTTTATTTTATTTTTATGATTTTTCTACACCAAGATATGAATTTTTGAAGTTAAGGATCATTTTCTATATTATTTAATTCCCTATTTATCTATTTAAACATGCAGAACCGCCTCATCCTAGGCAGATCCGAACGGTGCCGCGGCGCACTCCCATTCGTTGTGCTTTCCACCTTGGCATGCCACGTGGCCGACGGTTCACTCATCGAGAGTTCATCCGGCTAGATCTCATCCATTAATGAGATAAACACGTGATCAGATGGTTCCCCGTTAACTTCCCCGAATAGGATAACCTGAGAACCATCTAGACTAAAACCTTAAGATCTCCCTCTAGACTCAATCAAATCTCATGGGGTTTGACCTATGGTCTCGTCTAAGTGCGACGAACACATCCATATGGTACACATGTCATTAAATTAATTCTAATTAAATGGAGAATCAAAATAGGCTCGGGAACAGAGGAAGTTCAATACCTTTTCTCTGAGAAGGGAAGCTTCAATCAGAGGTTCCCGGTACATTTGTGGAGGTCCAAGGAGGCTAAGGATTGAGCCTCTGATCAAGGTCAAAGGTCTAGACCCAAATTCGATCAAGGCCAAATTTGGGTGTTGGCCTTGAGCTATCTTAGAGGCTCTGTATGAAGGGGATTTGATAGGGCTTTGTCTTAGTTCAGTGTGGTAATGGTGTGGGTAAGTTTAATTTGGATTTGGTGCACTGTGGAGGTGGGGTGGAGAATGTGCTATCTCCAGCAAGGATTTATGCTAAAAAATTGAACTCCGATAAGGGGAATTAGGGCAATGGAGTGGTTGGGTTGCACTATGGAGGTCTCAAGGAAGCTCAGGGAGTGATTACAGAGGGTATCCTTAAGAAAATTTCAGCACACCTTCCATGGCCATGGAGGTGGAAGTTTTATAAAAATGTCTTAGGGTTAGGATCTGTGGACCAATTGAGGGGTATAAAATGATGCTTATGTCGAGGGCAAAGAAGCTCTAAACTTAAAATGGAATGAAGTGGCCTCAAGGTTTGAATTAGGTTTAAATTTTGGGTGGTGGCTCACGATTTTGGCTCCTCTGATGACTAGTTCAGCTAACAAGGCTAGGATAGGTGGCCAGGAGGTCAGATGAACTAGGGGAATTTGTCACAACAGTTAATTTGGGGAGGTGTTTAATTTTGGCAAAAATCCCTTAGGCTTAAGCAATTTTGGAAGTAAATCCCTTGATTTGGGGAACCTTTGGTCCATGGCTCATTTGGGTGGTTCCATGGGGCTTAGCCTGGTCAATAAGATCCAAAATTTGGATGCGGTGATTTTTGGTTGGCCAAATTGGCTAGATTGGATCAACTTTTGGTGAAGGGGTCCATGTTGGTCAATTTGGCTAAAGCTTGGGTTTGGGTTAGGCTAGCCATGACCTCGAGCCCAATTGATTGATTAAAATTTTGTAGATGATTGTAATCAACATTTTTGGTGAAGGATTGAAGTGATTTTGAGTTCAATTGGGGTTTCACTTTGAGGGATTTTGGAATTTTGGTCACTTTGGGCATGTTGCGCTAGACTTGTGTCTAGATTGGGCTAAGCTTGGGATAAGTCCAAATTGATTGTTGAGAATGGTCAATATGAATGTCATGAAGAGTTTTCAACATACATTGGGTGTCAATTTTGGGGCCAAGGCAATCAATTTGATGAAATTTGGAAACATAGCCAATTTGGGGCAAATTTAGGATTTTTTGGACTTTGGTCAAAGTTAAATAAAAATGAGGTTTCAACAATGCCAATTGAAGGTCCATTTTGATGTGTAGGAATGTTATGAAGTGTTTAGGATTCAAATTGAGGTCAATTGAGTAGGCCATATGTTTCAATTTGGTGGGATTAGGTCATGTAGCCAAAATTGGGGTTTTAATTTAGATCAAAATTGGGTTTAAAGAATGGACCAATTGAGCTTGAATTTGATTTAGGTTGGCCATACGGAACGTGAATTTGAGTTTAGAATTGAAATTGGGGGAAATTGGGACCTAATTGATGGACATTTGTTTGGGGAAAATTGGGCCTTTAAAGGTCATTTAAAGGTTTTAGTCAAATTGGTCAAATTGGGTCATGTGGTAGTTGATTAAAACGAAATTGTGAATATTTTGAAGGTTTTGGGAATTTTTGGGATTTTTTGGAATTTTTGAAATTTTGGGCCAATGAGGGGAAATTTGGTAATTTGGCAATTTCTGGTGAATTTGAGTAATTTGGATGTTTACAAAAGGTCTGAAATGATTTTTGAAAAAAATTGGGTATTTTGGGTAAATTTGGGAATTTTGGCCAAATTTAGGGTTTAAAGGGTACTTAAGTAATTTGGGGGAGTTTAGTGGAAAAAGACCAAGTTGAGTATTTATGGTAGAATTGGGGAGCTGACCATCATAAATGCGCTATGGACCAATCGAAACCCCATTTGGGTCCTTTATGCACTAGTCTTAGTTAAACCCTAGCTTAGGTCCAGTGGGTTTAGAGGACCATCTACATGAGTCTCCCAAAGGATTAATGGATCAAAGTTAAGAAATTTTGGGTTTGTATTTGTGAGTGATTGTGAGTACCGTAGCTCTAGACCAACACCTATGGTCAACCCTAAGGTCAAGCAGGTCCTATGGGAACTCTCCTTGGGCTCCCCCATAATGACCCCACCTACTAAGTGCTAGAGGTTAGCACCACTATGTAGAACTTCAAGTTCAGTCAAGAGGAGTTTGGAATTTCTAATGGTGAGGGTTCCTTTTCTAGTTTTCTAGGAATAGTCAACAAGAAATCTTATGGCTAGACCATAGGCTACTAAAGAGGAAAAACTTGACCTCAACCAAAAGTGAGGTTAACACTCCTCTAATATGAGACCAAACCATATGATAGCTTGGGAAGTCATCGAGGTTCTCCTCATGATCCGTGTCATCTCCTAGTTCTTCTTCCTTTGATTCAAAATTTTTTTTTTCCAAATTTTAGGCATCCCCCTTTCACACCTCTTTGTCTGATCTTTTGAAAAGTCCTATCCATTGAAATTCTTGACGAAAATATCTCCAAATTTTTATCGAGAGTTTTCTTAGGTGACTTTTTTATCTAAGATTTAACTAAATATAAAGGCTTGCCTTTAAAGGAAAATTTTATGAACCCAGCTTAATATAATCCCTATTTAATTTTTCATATTAAATAGGAGAATTTTTGGGCTTATAAATAAATGGTTTCACAGACCAGATAGATGCCATATATTTCTTAGTTTATTTGATTGAGTCTCACTGTGAAGTCATGTGTCTATCTTTCAAGATAGATACATACCTTAAGGTGCGACGCTCTTTCACTTAAACAATGAAAAATATGAGATCGGTTTAATTTCATATTTTT